>RJWJ010005961.1:0-65183 GCA_004363605.1 Indri indri
AAAAATACATTAAATTAAAATTAAAATATGAAAATTAAGTGAAATAATTGCTTATGGATAGCTAATAATGGATCACTGCTTATGGGTAACTAATCTCTAAATTAGTAAATCTATGCAAACCATCAGTCTCCATTTTAAATCTAAAAATAACTTCAGTGTCTTACTGACTATAAAATTAAATTTATTGCTTGATTTACAATAACATAATTTTCTATGTGAAAGCATAACTTTGGGTAACTCAGGAAACTCAGAAGAATTTACAAGCAAAAGGCTATAAGCTGCCCTCTCTCTCCTTGATGAAAAATGCACAAGTACAAGGTCATATGCCTGACGAAGACAGCCTTTATGTGCGGCAGATAATCTAAAACCGCAATGTACTGAGCTTATAATATACTGTGCAATTTGCAGTAGACTTAACCTTTCTTTAAACTTTTAGCCTAGTGCAGAATATTAATTTTGCATGTGATTAACTAGAGAGAGCTGGAACCCAAAGCAAGATAGGTTATAAAGGAAAATTCCACATGTGAGTTGCTGCATCCTTGCTGAATTTCAATAGCTTAAAAATCTTTTATTTGCCCTGAGATATTTTCGAGAGCTTTCGGTTTAATAAAAGTTGTCTTCAAAATTACATGGATGGGTATTAAACCAATTTTACTAAAAGTGGATGTTCATAATTTCACAGTGACTTACATACAGGTTTAAAACATCACCTTTATTTAAGGTGTTCCCATTCATTTTTCCGTTGCTTTGGTCTGCATCACCGTCTTGCTCATCTAGCTGTTCAAGAGCTAGTTGGCGCCAACTCCGCAAAGAGGATTTTCCCACCCAAAATCCATCAATGCTGTGGAACAGAGAGAATGTTAAATCCTAATAAAGTCATGTTTCCTAATGTTCTCTTCCCTTCTTTCCTTGTGAAGGCCACAACTAAAATGAATTACAAGCACTCAAAATCAGCTACAGTGCACTTATTTTTTTTAAACCTACTTTCTGATTTTGGCCCTTTTCATTCCTCACTATAGAATTACAGGTACATAATATTTTGTTTATATTCTCAATCTAATCCTGCTTCTCCTAACCCTCATTTATGTTCATGCCAATCACACCAATCAAATGGCCACTTTCTTTCACTTGATTATTGTTCACAATCACATATAGCGGTCCCTTTAGGTAGGCATTCAGGCACTCATACATACACATGTACATCCACGTCTATACAAATACACATTTAGTGAACTAGATTAATCTTTGTTTGGGAAATAAAAAACTTAAATTGAACCCAGACATAATAAATCTCTCTTTTAACTGTCGTCTTGTATTGGTTCCTAGATCCAGAGGTAGGAACTCTATGGAATGGAGTTCAACGCATCCCAAGCACCCCGAGCGTTTCTGGTAAGAAATGGTTCCCAGGGGAGCATGCTTCACACACTTACTTCAGCCTCACTAAGGGGACATGCGCAGGCCTGCCAGGATATTTTTCCTCATAACGTAAGCTTTGTACCAGTCCATACCAGAGCGCAGGCTAACACTCTGCCTCAGTTTGGTCAGGCCTCACACCCGCATTTCTGCTTCTTCCTCTCTAACGGATGGAATACAGCTGCAAAGGCTGACTGAGTTTTCTTCATCTTTGTCACAGGGCAACCACTGCAAAATGTACTCTTGCTCTGGCTCTGCCATCTACTTCATCACCCTTCTTCTAAAACTCCTAACTTCTTATTTTCAACAAATAATAAGCTGCTTGGTTATTACCTCTTGAAAATGTCTAATAAACAATGTACACTGTGCAACATACCCCTTTACTGTTGCTTTGAGTAGGTTATTAACAGTTTTATAATCTTCATTTAGCTGGTTCTTCAGACGTAACACACGACAACGTTCTACTACACATTCCTTACACAGGGCTTTCACTAAAGGCAAGAAAGAATGAAGGGAGACACAGTTCATTTACACAGAGACTTTCTGTTGGAAAATGTTTCAGCACTTCACAAACGCAGACGGCATTTAAACCAAAGTAAAAAATTTCGACAATACGCCAAATTGGTGTATACCCCAAATTATTTTGGTGATATGGATGCCAAGACAGCAATATTGTTATCTACATAAAGAACAACGATGGCACGATGCTTCTTGAGGCCAGGAATTCAAGTTCAAGACCATCCTGGGCAACGTAGCACATTGTTAGAAGTCCCTGAAGCACAGGCACAAAACTTGCCATCAACCAGATAAGAGTTCAAGTACCTCGAAGAGTAGTATACAAACTAAACAATTACTACTAGATGGTTTTTTCAAAAGGGTCCTATTTTGTCTTTGAGAAGGGTAAAACAAACAAACTAAAACAACAACGAAAAAAACCCAACCCTCCACGAATAGCACCAGTTGCTTAATTTCCACTTTATTTAGCAAATCCTTTTTGCGAAACATTAGGAACATTTGGTCTCGCACTGTTTAGGTCAAATCATCATAAGCCCCACTCAAAAAGAACGTAAGATGAAGACTTAACACACTGCTCTTTTTTTTTTTAAATCTCGAATTACCAGTTAGTCTTGGACCTCCTCCATATCTACTGTAGAAAATGTCAGCTGCATATTCAGATATTCTCTTCATAATTGAAATTTTATCTGGATGAAGCTTGTCGTGGGAACACAGGCAAGCATGATTATCAATAGGCTTGGTAGGTGTCGATTCATCCAACCACTTTTGCAGCCACTCAAGAGAGACAAACTCATAGGGCTCTGAGGAAGAAAGCATCAAAAAGAGTCTATGTATTTTTACAGTTTTTTGACTAAGTGATACATTCATTTTCCTCAAAAGACAATGCAAACTCTGTCCAAAGTTAGCAGAATCAGAAGGATCATTGTTCTGGAAAGATGTTTGATGAGTATGACACAAAGCTCCATTTAACTACCACTCCTCTGAGTTCAAGGAACCGTGCAGTACAACACTGAGGCTGCACAGACCCTACGAGGTCGGCTGGTATTATTAACCACATTCTACAAGAGGCAGCCACAGAGAGCAGTGTCTTGCTTGATAGCACAGCAGAGCTTTGATCAGGACACCCGTGTTTGCTGACTACAAGTCATGCTCCACACTGGCTTGCAAATCACACAACCTTATCGCCTACTAGGTTTTTTTCCTAAGTTATTTTCATCAACAGTTTTCACAAATATGTGATATACGTCTGAAAATTAAAATGAGAAGCCAGATTGAGCTCAAATTAAAAATTAACCTAGTCAGCTATAACCACACTTTACAAGCCCATTTCAACCACTGGATTTTCTTCATCCAAGATGATACTGATGTTGATTTTGAACAGGTACTTAATTCCCCCACCCAAATCCATGCCATGATCTATTCATTACATTATTATTTATTTCAAGAAAGTAGCCTGTTTTAAACAAGTTGCAGGATGAAGTACACTAGAAGTGAATTATCATCAATTTTGAAGTTGCAAAAATTAAAAGACAAAACCAAACACCTCAAAATGAGTTTTAATTGGGGAGAGGGAGTCCCAGAGTTCCTTAAAAGCCAAAATTAAAGATAAAGGGCCAGCTTTGATTACTTACAAAGATCTCCAGTGAGTCCCAGCATAAAACATAGAAGAAAACATACAGAGGTTGAATTTATATGTTTGTATTAATATACTCCTTCGGATGAGATCTGAGGGATAGACACTTCAATGCAAAGCCCATTTTGACCAATTTCATACTCCCCGGAGAGTTACACATCTAGAAAACTAACTCCCATTTTAATTTTAGCATAAAACATTTCAATTTTTACAAAAACAAAATTTGGCACTGTACATCATCATCTGAGAGCCTTCTGGCTGGTCAGCTCTAATGCGGCTACAGAGGAAGAGCACAGGGCTACAAGTTGAGACCAAGGTCTAATCCAAGTTCTGCCACCAAGAAACTGAACTTGAGCAAGTCACTTAAACTCTCTATGCTTCAGGTCTTTTATTTGCAAAATGAAGGTAATAATACCTGCCTTCTACCTACCTCACGGGGATGTTGTTGAGTGTAAAAGATAAGATATGTGAAGCATTTTGAGCTTTTTGGAAGAAAAGAGATATAGAAAAGTTAATTATACATTCACATAATATATAAAAGAGGAGACCTTAAGACGCAGTATAGGTTAACACAGCTGTGGCATTCTACAACATATCATGGCATGGCTAATTACATTCAAAATATCTCTCAATTTTATTGCCATTTATCGAGTTTAATCTGCCAGGGATAGAGTACACTGGGTGTCTAAAGAATGCAAAGATATTTTGCTCCCTATCCAAGAGCAAAATAAAAAGTTTTAGCATATCTAATCTTTTCCCAAATATAGTCAGATAGTTTAAAATTTTGAGTAACCTTGAAGGCTATCAAAGGAAAAAAGAAAAAAAAAACAACAGGACTGTGTAAAGAGAATAATTCACTAGGTGTTTTAGTTTCCCTGGCAGCTGGGGAGGGGTGACTAGGGGGCAATATCTGTTATTATTGCTAACTGGAAGAATAAACGTAAGAATCCTGACACTTACAACGAAAGGAATCTAGGAAAACCAAAAATGCAAAAAGCACTCCTTTCCAGGGGATATATGCAGGAATTCAAGGCCTAGGGTGACCGTTACCCTGACCTGTCCAGCAACAATGTGACTCAAAGGCAACTAGTTCAAGACATTTTCCAATCCCACAGAAAACTTGCAAGTGAAGCTTGTCGTTTTGGTTTTTGAACAGTTCAATACGAATTTAATGTAAGATACGAAGAGTACAAAAACCACGTATGATTTTACAGTAAGAAGAGGAAGGAAGAGAACAGAGGCTGGGCCCACAATTCTACTATAATACTACATTCACTATTAACTCAGCCAGATTTCATTTTAGTGCGCTGTGGGAGCCAGGGAAGGAAGAGCGGCTGTGGTCACAGGTCTTTCTCGATTTCCATTTTCAATCTCTATCACTACAAAGAGTTGCACTGATCTCTGCCAAGAGCATCCCTGAGAACAGGGGTCTAGCACAAGTTTCGCAGTTAAAGCAGATTGTGCTATAATTTGTGATTCAGTAAACTACCTAAGCATTGCCTTCCAAAGGCACAATCAGTAACCAAATGGGAGTGAGGCCTTTACCTCATTATCAAGTTGGAGATATCAGACTACAGGGAATTTCAGCATTTGATGAACCAGGAAAGCAACTGTTAAAATATTTACCAAAGGGAAATACACACTTTGGTTCAAAATTATTGCTAATTTTTAAAAAATGACTGGATTTTGAAAACAATAAATTTTCTATTGGAGAGTTATAAAGTCTAGAACAATCACAGCATAAAATATATTTGAAACACATTACCTAGAGATAATTTAGGCATATTTCAATTTAAATTAAAAGGGCCAAAGGATGTTCTCATGAGGCTTAGATTTTAGGATAAGTGACCTTTTTAAAAATATGTTTGCAAAGATAAGATTTAGAAAATGCATAACAAAAGACTTCCATTGCCAGCACAAAACCATGGTCATTAACTGAGATTTTATATCATCTTAAGAAAACATGGAATTTCCACTATGTAAATTTACTGCAAATGGGAAAAAATTATAAAGCTAATAATTGGTAAAAGTATAAATAACATAGAACATAAGTACAAGTTCTTATACACTGAATGAAAACAGCCAAGGGAAGCAGTGTTAACTCGACATACAACATCTTTGAACTATACAGTTCTAAGGAGTGGTTCAAAATAGAATTTCTCTTTAGACCCAGTAAGTCCCCTTCTCTTGTCCAGTGAATACAGGAAACTGTGAATAAAGTTCAGAAAATAGATTTCTAGGTCCCAACTCCTTTGAACAAAGACCTATAAATTTAGAGAATTGAATCATGGATTCATTTCCAAACCATTTGCAGTTATACTAAGGTCAGTCTAATTCTTTAGGATAATCCCAACCCTTCCACAGAGTTAAAGAAGCAGGTTACAAAGAAGGGTCAGAATCAAATTAAGATGCAGTTTTGAAAGAGCTTCTGACATCTATTCTTACAGATTTAGCAATTTAGATTCATCTTTTGTTTAAAGTTATACAAGTAATGGAAAATTAAGATATTAAAAAGACAAAACTACAAGTACAATTATGCTTGAGTATTTATTTTCTAAAGTTAGGATTAAATTGTTTATCTCCTGTAAGTGGAAGTTAGGTTTGGGGAATTCATGTCCGTGAAATGACAAAGATAATTTATTACAAATGGCATTATCAGCCTTAATAAAGGTGGTTTCTTTTTTGAGACACTAGGTAAACCTGAATAACATATTCAGTAATGGGATGAGCTGGATTACGTGGGATAATTTTAAGAAATCACGGGTCAGCAGAAAGCTTTTCTACACTTAATATTTTATATTAAACTTCAAGTTCATCAAACAGTATCAAAAAATTATATTCATGGCCAGGTGCGGTGGCTCACGCCTGTAATCCTAGCACTCTGGGAGGCCGAGGTGGGTGGATCGCTCAAGGTCAGGAGTTTGAGACCAGCCTGAGCAAGAGAGAGACCCTGTCTCTACTAAAAAATAGAAAGAAATGATCTGGACAACTAAATATATATATATATATATATATATATATATATATAGAAAAAATTAGCTGGGCATGGTGGCGCATGCCTGTAGTCCCAGCTACTCGGGAGGCTGAGGCAGAAGGATTGCTTGAGCCCAGGAGTTTGAGGTTGCTGTGAGCTAGGCTGACGCCACAGCACTCACTCTGGCCAGGGCAACAAAGCGAGACTCTGTCTCAAAAAAAAAAAACAAAAAAAACCAAAAAATTATATTCATATAAAAGAATGCCTGTTAATACTGTTAGGGCACAAAGTATTCAAAGAAATAGAATAATCAAGTTGCTGTCATTGTAATCTAATCAGATTTTTCTTTAGAAACAAGTTTAAATCTCACAAAATAGAAATATCTACAAAAAATCATGACTGCAGAGCGCTGACCTAAATCTCATAATTAATTAACAGCCTCTCTTTTTTCAAAGTACACGATAATGAAAATTATATGGAATGCTACACATCAAGGTATCGCTGGTTTACATAGCAATTTCAGAGTTATATAAGCTGGCTTTAGTGAGTTATAAGAAAAGACAGGAGAAAGTTTGTTCATATACATTTGTGAACATAAAAAAAACAAGGCACTTAATGGCAACAGTGCTGTCCCAAAATATCTTACAGACCAGCTCCAGCAGGTAACCTTTGGTACAGCTCCTTAACCTCTTCGTGTTTTGCTTTTCCTTTATCCACACTTTGCTTACGCATCTCGGCCATTTCAATACACCACTCCTCGAATTTTGAATTATCCCGATCTACCAGCGCTTGAAGAAAGGCTATTCAAAACAGAAAGACAAATAAAGGCTTTATTCTGGTTTTCAAAAACAGGGAACCATGTGGATCACTAGATTATATTAAATACTGGCTGAAACTTTGGTAGCAGCTTCCTACTGTGGTCTCCCCTTCTGCTAGAGACCTCCACCATGAAGGCAGAAATAAAACTGAAGACAGCCACTGGAATAATTCCACGCTGATCCCCTACTCCCACCCCCAGTTCTCCATGACATCATCAGCCTCCCAGAACAATCAAATGGCTCAAAAAATACCACTTCGAAACAGATGATGCTACAGAGCATAGAACAGTACTAGACAAAGGCCGCCTTCAGGCCGGCAGCAACCCTTCCTTTTTTTTTAAGCTCTAAAAAGTCTATAAACATTTGACTAAAACTCATAAGTGCTCTATAAACTGAACAAAATAAAACCAAAATTAGGCTTTAAATACATGTCTTGATTACTTCTGTGATTTTTTAAAAATTGCTTTTGCTTTTCTTTAAGGGAGGGTCAGTGGATTAGTTCTGTCCAAGACTCTTTTATTTCAAAATCTCATTACTGTAAAGCAAATTTGTGATTAATAGTCACTCTGGGCCAGGCGCGGTGGCTCACGCCTGTAATCCTAGCACTCTGGGAGGCCAAGGCGGGTGGATCCTTTGAGCTCAGGAGTTCAAGACCAGCCTGAGCAAGAGTGAGACCCCGTCTCCACTAAAAATAGAAAGAAATTGGCCAAACAACTAAAATTAGAAAAAATTAGCTGGGCATGGTGGCGCGTGCCTGTAGTCCCAGCTACCTGGGAGGCTGAGGCAGGAGGATCGCTTGAGCCCAGGAGCTTGAGGTTGCTGTGAGCTAGGCTGATGCCACAGCATTCTAGCCCGGGCAACAGAGTGAGACTCTGTCTCAAAAAAAAACAACAGTTACTCTCACCCACATTTACCATGGAATCAACCTATCGTAATAAGTAAAAGCAATCTGTTGCTTGTCACTAATCTTTGAGGATGGTATTCTAAAACATTTGCCCATTGTAACCCTGGAAAATTGCTTACCTGGAACTTGAACAGTTGTGTTGGGCTTTTCTTGAGTTTGCAGTCTATAAACCAACATGTACGCATTGCGAGAGCAATGGGTTCCTTTGCCACACTTGGGTTTACGTGTTTGGGACTTAGAAGGTTCTGCTGAGGTAGAGAAATCAAAAGATGACTTAACTAGAATGCCTACAGTTTGCTCGTTCTTGTGGGGTGGGGGTGGGGGTCTCAGAAAACAATTTCCAAGACACTTTAACATGGATCCAAAACATTAAAAGGCCGCACAAATTTAGTGGGCCCTTTATATTTTTGAATATTTAAAAAAGTTTACTACCCACCCCCCACGTAAAAAGAAAGTACTATTTTTCCTGAGAACCTGGAACCAAAAAAAACTACTACTGCTATGAGTTAGTCTTAACTTACATCAATTAACTCAGGCTAATGTAATTACGGAGGGGAACATGGGGCTTTAAATCCCTTGGGTAACGTTTTTATTCTTTATTTGAATGCTTGGAACATAAGTACTTATTTTACTATTGTTTTTTAATACAAAAGAGTATTATAAAGTGTATATGTATAGCTTGAAAAATTAAAAATCACATCAGTAAATCATTTTAGAGAAGAGGAGCTCTTTAATTTAGTCAAATAATAAGAATAAACCCAGACTTAACTGCCTAAAGAAATAAAACAGCATATTTTGAAAAATGGAATGAAATGCTTACGAGCAAAAAGATTAGTCACTAATCTCAAGGAACTCGTAGCAAGTGAAAAACATTAAGTGTTTGAGAGGGTGAGTATATCACATGAAAGTGATCTTCAAATTGTGTTTCAGTATCCCAGGGTAACTTCCCAAGGGGTAAGAGGTCATGAGCAGATCTCAGGAAATCCAATTACCAGATCCTAAATTCACTATATACTTTGCTAAAACTGATTTGTCTCAAAATTGAGGTTCCATGGTGATTTCTACCTCTTCTTTCTCAATCATCTGTTTCCAATGTCACAAAAATAGATACAACCCCTCACCCAGTGACAAAAAAGGGTCTCATCCATTTCATTGAAAGACATAAAGATTTACTTTCTGTAATTTAAATTTGTCATTTATATTAATTTATAAATTAATACAACTTATATTTTTATGAGTCTGATGAATTATGTAGTAACATTCATAATTTCAAAAACAACACTCTATCTAGAACTTTTTCACCATTTGGAGGTTTATGGCTACAAAAAACTTAGCATATTCCATTAGAATAGAATTCTAAAGGGAAGTGTTAAAAAGTCCTACTCAAAAAAGAACTGTTCATGTATCTTTGAAAAGGATGATAGTAGGTATCAAATCTCTATGGTATTTAGTTTCATTTAGACACTCTTAAAAAGAGTGATGTTGCACTTTAAGTTTCAATATTTATAATTTGTCGTAAAATACATTATTTGGAGCTACTTAAATTTATGATGAAATGTTGGATTTTAACATGTAGAAAGAAAAACAAAAGTCGTTCAGCATTCTTATAGCTAATACTTGAGCAAAAAGGTTTGAAGACAATTGTACTCTCATAGGAAATTAAAATAATCATTAGCCATATTCAGGGAAGATGGGATAACTCATTCATTTCTAACTGAAGAGTACTCAAGATTTAAAATATTCATTACTTTCACTGGGAGCGGTGGCTCACGCCTATAATCCTAGCACTCTGGGAGGCCGAGGCAGGCAGATCGTTCTGAGCTCAGGAGTTCGAGACCAGCCTGAGCAAGAGCGAGACCCCGTCTCTACCAAAAATACAAAGAAATTAACCGGACAGCTAAAAATATATATATAGAAAAAAATTAGCCGGGCATCGTGGCGCATGCCTGTAGTCCCAGCTACTCGGGAGGCTGAGACAGTAGGATTGCTCGAGCCCAGGAGTTTGAGGTTGCTGTGAGCTAGGCTGATGCCACGGCACTCGCCCCAGGCGAGAGAGACTCTGCCTCAAAAAAAAAAAAAAAAAAAAAAAATTCATTACTTTGTAGAAGATGGAATATAAAATGATTCATAAAAGTTCAGGATAGAACATAGCAAAGGATGTCTAATGGAATTTAATAAATAAATACTTTCTATTTTTGATTTAAAAAACAGATGAAAGCTATGATATACATTACACATAATAACGAGAGTTATTAGATCAAATAAACCTCAGTAAAGAACAAATAGTCTACAGCCAAACTACCCTGAACATGCCCGATTTCTTCTGACCTCAGAAGCTATGCAGGGTTGGACCTAATTAATACTTGGATGAAAGAACGGCGATATAAAACCAAGACATAATTATTCACAATTTAAAGCTACATCTCAACTTTGTTCCCAGTAAGAATGCCACAATAAAAACATATACTGTACAAACAAATGTTAAGAATTTGAGTATTATTCAGGAAAACTGGGAGCAAGACTATTTAGTCTGTAAACATGTAAATGTGATTTAAAAATAGAAAATACTTCTCCAAACTGTAAGAATGTGGCTGCCGCATGAGTATCTGCAGAGATGACCCATAAGCCCCAACAGCCCACCCCAACTGCCATGCTCCCCTGTTGGACACCTTGGAAAAGCGGCTCTGACCTATTAAGCGAGAACAGTGGCAGGAGATGCACACCTGCTCCCTTTCCTCTGCTCCTGTTCAGAGGACACAGTCTGAACCTCACTCAAAAAGACAGACACAGAAGATAGTGATAAACTGCTTAGGTGAGGTGGCTCCGACTGGAGGAGCTGTCTACTACTTTGGAAAATAAACGGGTACTTGGGCCCAACAACTGAGGAGGTAAGAGCTACATACTGGGATACTATTTCAAGAAGTCCTATTTATGCCAGACCTCACCGAGCAGCTCATTCCCCACAGAGGCACTACCCCACACTCCAGAATACAGTGAGATACTTACAGGGAGGAGGAGCAAAGTTCTCCTGCTAGAGTTAGTTCCCAAAAATAAATTTGCTGACCCGAGGAAAACGACTACCAATCCCACCGCATTAAACCTACTATTCATCGCTTTTAGCTTAATACCCACCATACTCCCCTGCCCCCTGAAA
The DNA here is from genome assembly GCA_004363605.1 of Indri indri. Classification (NCBI taxonomy): domain Eukaryota; kingdom Metazoa; phylum Chordata; class Mammalia; order Primates; family Indriidae; genus Indri; species Indri indri. The sequence continues at coordinate 11,413 of RJWJ010005961.1, forward strand.
TAAACCTTTTAATTGAAAACTAATTTTTTGCCTTCAGGCTTTACTGAAAGCATGACATTATGAAAATCATCTCTGGAGCAAAATAATTAAAAAATTTTTAAACTAGATTTTTTAAAAAGCAGGCATTGGCTGGGTGCAGTGGCTCATGCCAATAATCTTAGGGTTTTGGGAAGCCGACGAGGGAGGATCAATGGAGGCTGGGAGTTCCAGACCGGCCTGGGCAACACAGCAAGACCCTGTCTCTACCAAAAATAAAAGAAATTTGGCTGGGCGTGGTAGCTCACGCCTGTAATCCTAGTACTCTGGGAGGCCAAGGCGGGAGGATCGTTTTGAGCTCAGGAGTTCAAGACCAGCCTGAGCAAGAGCAAGACCCCGTCTCTACTGAAAACAATAGAAAGAAATTAGCTGGGCAACTAAAATTATACATAGAAAAAATTAGCCTGGCATGGGTGGCACATGCCTGTAATCCCAGCTACACGGGAGGCTGAGGCAGAAGGATTGCCTGAGCCCAGGAATTTGAGGTTGCTGTGAGCTGGGGTGACGCCACGGCACTCTAGCCCAGGCAACAGAGTGAGACTCTGTCTCAAAAAATAAATAAATAAATAAATAAAAGAAATTAATCAGGCGTGGTGGCGTGCCCTGTAGTCCCAGCTACTCAGGAGGCTAAGGTGAAAAGATTGCTTGAGCCCAGGAGTTCAAGGTTACAGTAAGCTGTGATATGATCACACCATTGCACTCCAGCCTGAGTGACAGAGTTGAGATTCTGTCTCTTTTTAAAACAAAAGAAAACAAAATAGCAGGCATTGCTAATAAAAGATGCTCAGTGTGTTTAAGAAATGTAAATATCCTTCATAGCCCATAACAATCTTGGGCCATAATAGTTTATCACAAATATTTCTGGGGAAAAAATTTATATTTTAAAAGGGCACTCACAACTTAAAGGTTTTACCTAGATCTTCCTCAATCCCTAGTTGCAATTTCTTCCCCTCCATCTTTTCTATGTCTTCATCATTAAACTTATACCATTCACCAGACTGTGGATCTTTCACATGGGCGATGTAGTGGCCAGAGTAAGCACTCACTCCCCTGTGTATGAGGACTGCACTGAGTTCATACACATAGGACCCACCTGCAGAAGGAGAAAGGGAGAAAGCAAAAGAAACTTTGGATAACAGTTTTTCTTTTTAAATCCTGAGCCTCAATTGTAATGACTATCATTCTTTACACATATGGTAACAGAATTCAGAACATGGCACCTAAAATAAAAAACATTTAGTCTTAAAAAATAACGTAATAGACATTCTCCTAAGCAGCACACTGCGTTAACTCTCCATTCCTTCTGCAAATTATGCTGATGAAAAATTATGGCATTCTGGGCACTCAGGGTTGATAAGCTACGCTGTAGCATACTGTGACCTTCCATGCAAACTAGCTGAGCCACGTGCTTACCAAGAATCAACTGTTCATATTCTGCAATGTACTACAAAAATTAATTAGAAGTTATACAAATCCGTAAGATATAAATATAAAATGAAAAAGTTATTGTTTGTAGAAAAAGATAAACGTTTAAGAAAAAAAATTGAGCCGAGTCACTAAAAAATTTGTTTTCAAAATAGTTGCAGGCATTGGTCAAAGGGTACAAACTTTCAGTTATAAGATGAAGCCTGGACAACATACAAGACTGCATGTCTACAAAAAAAAAAAAAAAAAAGGTAGAAAGATTATAGGCATGGTGGTATGTGCCTGTATCCCAGCCACTCAGGAGGCTGAGGCAGGAGGATCCCTTGAGCCCAGGAATTCTAGGCTGCAGTGAGCTATGACTCCACCACTGCACTCTAGCCTAGGCAACAGAGCAAGGCCCTATCTCAGGAAAAAAAAAAAAAAAATTATATATATATATATATATATGAATTTCTGCATATTACCATGCTAATATACAGCATGGTGAGATGACATGTGAATTTACGATCATGGTACTCATTTCACAATATATATGTATCATCACATTATATATCTTAAGATCAAGCAATTTTGACAATTTACAATAAAGCTAGAAAAAAAATTAAAATAAAAATAGGTGTAGGCAAGACGATTGAAAAATATAGGGGAGAAAACATTAAAAATCTAGAATGATACCGTACTAAGATTTCTTCGTAAGTATTTTAAGTTCTTATGCCATTTTAAATAAACAAAACATACAAATCACAGCCTATATATGATACATGTGGTTTATGCAAGAAGGCGTTACACATACATAAAAATATTGGCAATAAATGAACACTTACATTTTAAGATAAAATGCTTTAAAGTTTAAAAAAACATCTTGTAAAGATCCTAAACTTCAACAAATTCTAGGAGGGAAATGTGTTGAAAAAGATTACTTGTATTATACATGTTTTATTACTAAAAATTAGAGAACAGGCCAGGCATTGTGGCTAACACTTATAATCCCAGCGTTTTGTGGGGGCTAAGGTGGGAGGATCACTTGAGGCCAAGACACTAGCCTGGACAACAAAGCAAGATCCCATCTCTACAAAGCCAAAAAATTAAAAATTAGCTGGGCACGGTAGTATGTGCCTGTAGTCCCAGTTATCCAGGATGCTGAGGCAGGAGGACTGCTTCAGTCCATGCGTTCGGGGCTGCAGTGAGCTATGATTGTGCTACTGCATTTCACCCTGGGTAACAAAGTTGAGACTCTGTCTCAACAACAACAAGATTAGAAAAGAAAACAAAAAAGTCATTAATAAACCCACATAACCACTATTAATACTGAAACCAATATTTTTTCTAACAGATTTATCATTAACATCTTTCCATATCATTAGTCTTCTAAAAATTAAAATGACTATATACATGATTACTGTAATACACTGAACCACTCCCGTGTTAACGGACATTTAAACTGGTAGCATTTGGAGGCCTATATAAACAATAATTATTATCTTCATAGGAAAAAACTGTGCACACATCTTTGACCATTTCATTGCTTTTCCTTAAAACCACAGAGTGAGTCACAGTAAGTTACAGCCAATCACTCATTCCACAAATAATAAACACGTGGGACACTGTTCTGGGCAAGGGGGATGCAGCAGTTGGCTAAAAGGGCAAAGTCCCTGTATTCTTGTAGCATAGTGGGGGGCACAGTAATGCAGATTAATGCCTGGACCAAAAACCGCTTAACTGACCCCAGCTAAAAATAGTTAAAATATTGGGTAAGATAAAAATATTTTAAAATCTTTTAAATATATATTGATTAGCTGGCAAGAAAATAAGAATTCTCAGAAGCCAAACAGCACATGAAGGCAGGAAGCTAAGCGGGTAAGGACAACAAAGTTTCCTTCTGAGAGCATCAGGTGAACCTTCGTCAACTTAAAATCTGTTTTTTCACATCTCAAGAAGCTTGTGGGACCAGAGACAAAAGCTAAGGCCCATAAAAAAGGTGAGGAGTCTAACAGGGCACTCCTGTCATAAAATTAGCATTCTCTTTTTAATTGACAAATAATATTTGTGTATATTCATGGAGCACGTGTGATGTTTGGTACGTTGATACAGTGGAATGATAAAATCAAGCCAATTACTGTATCCATTCCCTCACATACATATCATTTTTTGTGGTGAGAACACTTAAAATCTACTTTTAGCCGTTTTGAAATAAACAATGCATTATTAACTATAGTCACCATGCTGTGCAACAGATCTCCAAAACTTATTCCTCCTATCTGAAAGTTTGTACCCTTAGAATGTCATCTCCCCATCCCTCATCCCCTCCGCCCTCTGGTGACCACCATTCTACTCCCTACTTCACGTGTTGGACTTTTTAGATTCCACATATAAGAAAGTTCATGCAGTATCTGCCTTTCTGCCTCATTTCACTTAGCAAAATGTCCTCTGGGTTCATCCATATTGTTAGAAATGACAAAATTTCCTTCTTTTTCAAGGCTGAGTAGTATTTCAATGTGTGTATATGCCATATTTTCTTTGAAACTAAGGTTCTTTAGTTTAAGAGACTAAAGAAATGAACCTGCCCTTCTCAGGAAACAGCAGGGGAAAATTATCTGCCTTATACTTACTTTGGTACTTGGGGGGTAAGAAAAAAAACACATCTCCATTCCGAGTTCTTAAGAAGCCAGCCCTCGCAAAGGTTTCTCTACCATGAATTCTCACTACCTAGAAAGTCAGAAATACCTCAAGCTGAGAGTTTTGTTTGATGTGGTCCTGAAATGAGTGACAGCTCTAAGGAATGAGTTCAGTCAAAATATACGCGTGCGCACGCACACACACACACACACAGACACCCCTATCACATAACACAAAAGGATATTATGTCCCTATAACTGAGAGGCAACAAACAACAGCAAAACCAAACTCATGAAGGTTTTCACCTCATCTACTGAAAATAGGAAATAAATAAAATTTTAAGTATATTTAAAGAAATAAATGATGGGATTAAAAAAGGAATATTATAGAAAATGAATATCAGATGATAAGGAAGAAAACTGAACTTCTAGAAATGAAAATTACAGTAACTGACAGTCAAAACTCTATAAGAAAGGGTTCTATACCTCACGTCAGGTTTGTTGGGAAATTTTCAGATACCCTAGGTAAGGAGAATAAATAAATTAAAAATCTACTGCAACCAACTTCTTAACAGCAACAATGGATGCCCCAAGACAACAGAACGGTATCTTCAATGCACTGAATAAAAATAACCATTCATACTTAGAGAAAATGAATTTCAGAACAAGGACAGCAGGGCGCGGTGGCTCACGGCTGTAATCCTAGCACTCTGGGAGGCTGAGGTGGGTGGATCGCTCAAGGTCAGGAGTTCGAGACCAGCCTCAGCAAGAGTGAGACCCCGTCTCTACTAAAAATACAAAGAAATTATCTGGACAACTAAAAATATATATACAGAAAAAATTAGCTGGGCATGGTGGCACATGCCTGTAGTCCCAGCTACTCGGGAGGCTGAGGCAGTAGGATCGCTTGAGCCCAGGAGTTTGAGGTTGCTGTGCGCTAGGCTGAAGCCACGGCACTCTAGCCAGGGCAACAGAGTGAGACTCTGTCTCAAAAAAAAAAAAAAAAAAGAAAGAAAAGAACAAGGACGAAATACAGACACTTTCAGACAATTGTATGTGAAAGGAATCTTTCACCAATAGACCTTTACTGAAGGATTTTATAAACCCTAATTTAATATTTTAGTAGGGATTCCAGATGGAAGGTCTAGAATGCAAAAAGGAATGATAAACAAAGGAGGTGGTTAAGTAAACTAAACACCAAAAATCGTATGCATAATAAGGTATCCTACAAGTATTTTTTAAAAGAGGTAGAACTAAAATACATATGAAAAATAATTTAGGAGACTAATTCATTAATGTTTTGAGGTCCCTGTATTGTTTTTAGTGGGTAAAGATTTTACCTGTAGAGTTAGGAATGCATGTTATAATTTCTAAGTTAATTCCTAGTGTCAGCTGGTCCAGGCTGTCTATGCCCTGAGGGCATTTCCACACTTTTAGGGATTACCTGGAATCACCTCTCCTGTTCTTTCTACTACACTGCACTTCCCCAGTTCATTCATGGTAAAGGTGAACCAGAAAGAGCCTGTCCATCTCCCCAACCTCAGGCAACCATAAAGAAAACTCCTTAGCCCTGAACAGAGCAGTGGAAATAAAGAGAAACGGGGTAAAAACGTCATGGCCTTAGATTGGCCATACCAGATTCTTATACCTGGGGTAAGTAAGCCAGGGAACCTCAAGCCTTGAACTTTGTTTGAAAGTATCTAACCAGCAGTGAACCTAAGGGCTTTGTGGAGGTGGCATGCATCCCAGCTCTAGGGGAATCCCCATAGATAATTTCCATGTACAATTACCACCATGCAGTCAAAGACAACCAGGTACAGAAGAAACAAGGCAACATGGAGAGCACCGCATCAGACAGCGGAAATAAATGTGCACAACATTCCAGCACTGTCACGGATTATAAAACAACTAGGCGTTTAAAGAAATAGGTTTAAAGAATTTTTTTAACATTTTGGTTACCTTTAATATATTTGTGAACAAATACTGATAACAACACATTTTAAATACATCAGTAACTGAGAAAGGTCATACATTTCCTTTTGTGGCTCTATTGACTGAATTGGTCAAAAGCACCTCATTTTTTAAGAGGTGGGTGAGGAGCAGAGGAAGAACAGAGGGAGAGGGATTGCAGGGAATCAAATCCAGGATTTTCCAGAAGTACAGCAGCCTCCAGAATTGTCCCAGAGGATGGGATTCTGGGGTGCATAAGGTTCCAGCAACCTCAGCAGGACCTAGATCTCAAAGACACAAGAGTGTGACCAGTGGATGAACCCGCAGCTGGAGATCCAAAAGTGAGCAGTATCCCAAGACATCCCAGGGTCTGGGAGGAAGAACAAAGTATGGTGCGCCTGATGACAACCATGGACTCGGCAATGTTGGGGGCATCGCCAGAGGGACTCTTCTCCAGCTACCTTCAATAACCCAGCTGAAGAAGCAGAGAGCCCAGAGTACGATTTAATTACGGGTTGTTTTCGCTGGCAACAACCCAGAAGGAAAAAAGAGTAAACTCAACTATGATGGCTGGGGATGTGTGCTTATAAAGTAACATGCTTTTTTAAAAGGGGAGAGTATTTGCTGTAAAAGTCAGACAAATTGTTTTATTTAAGGGGAGGAAGGTGGTTATGACTGTGAGGGGCACAGAAGAGGCTTTTAGGTACCAGAACTGTTTTCTTTCTTGATCTGGGTGGTGCTCAATAGATGTTCGCTTCATGATAATTTGCCAAGTCACACAATTTTTTATTTTGAACTCTTAGGAATATGTTTTATTTCACAATTTAAAAAGGAGAAAAAATAAGATGGACTGAGATATATGAAATTTAAACTACAGAAAGACAAGGTAGGGCATGGCACTCAGTAGGGCTGAGCGAGAGAATAAAACAAGATTGCTGAAGGAGACAAGTTGCTACGGGTCACCTGGAAGGATCGTCTACTACGAAGGGTTCTTAGTAATATTCCGTAAATTATTAATGAAGACAATAGGCCACAGAAGTATTAGCAGTAACCATAACTTTATTACCAATAGACACCACAAAAATTTTCATATTACATTACTGTTCTTGCAGATAACCTGAATTTATACTCATCAATTCATTATACTCATCAACTTCAGAATTATGGTAGTTTTAAAATCCCCAAGAAATATGGCAGGAGTTGAGTTAAAGAGTCAGGCGCTAATGTGGAAGGAATGAGGATCCCTCATTCTACAGATCTCTGCAGAGGTGCAGGCTCACTGTTTAAAGAAACAGGTGAATTCTCCTTTAATAATAGATCACCTTCTAGATCTACTCTCTCAGGTTTGTGTGGATATATGTATGTAGACACACGTGAATAAGAATATAGAAAAATATAAGCACTGGTTTGGTTATCCTGGTGATAGAATAACACATATGGTTTTTATTTCTCATCTTTAGGCTTTCTGAATTTCTGAAATTATCTAGAATAAACCCTATGCAATTATAACAAAAGTTAATTTGTTTTTAGTCTTCTACCTATATAAGGTAGCACATTTTTATAGAAAACATTACAATAGCCTGTGAAAGATTAGTGTGTAACCTACAAACTACTAGATTAATTTTATCAGTCCAACAATTCTAAAATAAGACAACAGTATTTATTTCTCTATTTAAAAATTAAGGTTTTACTGTATTTAGTAAACATGCTAAAAGTAAGTATTTCTATAGGTTTCTAATCTATCAAGTCTATTTGATAAATGTCTTTTCTTTATAGCATAAATCCTGGATAAATACATAATACATTTAATAACAATAATAATAATTCAAACTCATACAGCAGAATCAAGGAAAGTGCTAAATTTCACATGTCCCAAGTTTCTGGCCTCTGAGAAGCCACTAATCCATCAGACTTCCCTAATTTCAAACAATTACCTAAATAAGGGAGGCAGAAAACAAACTATTCCATAAAGTAAACTAAGTTCACTTAGCTTACTATATAAAGTGAGCTAAGTGTATTCATTCAGTGAAATGTAACAATGATCAAATCCAGAAGCAAAGTTTATAGCAGTTTCCTTCTTCCATGGAGGTGCAAATTTTAAACCAAAGTAATAATAAAACATCATACATTTGAAAGCTTAAACATTATTTAACATGTCCCTCCCTGACCTTCCCAATCATTTCTTTTAAAGATTTTTACAGTTTGTTTCAATTATCAGCTGTCTCTAGAACTTTTTCTTTGGAAAAAGAAAGAGATAGTTTATGAAATAATATCTATAGTAAAAATTTCATGAGTAATAAGATCAACCTTAAAAGGGAAGTAAAATAGTCCTTCTAGTCAGGGCAAGAGAAACGTAAGCATAGATGTTTGTTTTCTCTAACAAGAATCATCTTGTTTGGTAAGATGAAGACTACTAAAAAAAAAAAGAAAGAAAGAAAAAAAACAGTACTTATTTCTTGTTAAAACTATGATATAACATCCTAAGTGGTCACAAATACAAAGAATTACAGCATAAATCTTGGAATTATGAAAACTATGATATAACATCCTAAGTGGTCACAAATACAAAGAATTACAGCATAAATCTTGGAATTATGCCACCTAATGTTTCTGTTAAAAAGCTTTTTAAAAAGTGAATGGAAGGCCAGGCATAGTGGCTCATGCCTGTAATCCTAGCACTCTGGGAGGCCGAGGCGGGAGGACCATTTGAGCTCAGGAGTTCGAGACCAGGCTGAGCAAGAGCGAGACCCCATCTCTACTAAAAATAGAAAGAAATTGGCTGGACAACTAAAAAAATATATAGAAAAAATTAGCCGGGCATGGTGGTGCATGCCTGTAGCTCCAGCTACTTAGGAGGCTGAGGCAGGAGGATCGCTTGAGCCCAGGAATTTGAGGTTGCTGTGAGCTAGGCTGTTGCCACAGCACTCTAGCCCGGGCAACAGAGCAAGACTGTCTCAAAGAAAAAAAAAAAAAAAAGGAATGGAGGCAACTTGGAGACTCTTAGTTTTGAGGAATAACAGATAACAGTATTGAAACTAAGGTAATAAGTGTGGGTTCAGAAACAGTAAAATACCTTTTGCATTTTTTACAAATTCTTTTTATACCTTTAATTATGTAGCCATTGATTGATGAACCAACTAATCTTTGTTATGTCCTTACTCACAGAAAATGGAATTAACATCTTGGCTCATCTGAAAAAGCCTTTGTTCCCAGATAGAGATTAACAAATAAAAACTAGCAGTAACTGCTATTCTATATTCATCACAAGCAGATCACAAGCTACAGCCTCTGAGCTTTATAATTTTCACTGCTCAGTAAAAATATTACCTTTATGTTCCACATAAGGCTCCATATCCAAAATTTCTGAGAAGCCAATGTAGGTATTCAGCTTTTTCTTATGTCCAGTTTGCCTAACCAAGAGGAAAGCTGATTATATTTATATTTAAAACAATCATAAAACAATGTATAAGCTCTATCAGCTATTTTAATAAACTCAATAGCAGGTAGGTTTCATTTAGCAATCTTGCTCAAAAACGTGTACAATTACAAGTAAACATAATACTGTTTTATAATTGGGCAAATAATAATCAATAGGTTAAAAAGTATGAATTCAAAGTGCTGAATCCAAATATAGCATATTTCTAGAAGTTTTAAATTAATCACAAAAGAAAAACATAGATGCTCCTGCTTTACAGAAGAAATGCACATGTGCAAACACTGCCTTGATTTATTATAGTTATAAAATGAAAGCTATATTCCCATAGAAGTGGGGGGGGGTTACTGTAATGAGTAAAACATTTACTTAAAATATACAATAATAAAGAATGTCAAGGTAATTCAGTTTTTTTGTAGTTTTTAATAATTTCTTACAATAAAAAGGCTTACCCACTTTTCTAGTTCTCAATTACATATGCCTTGCTTCTTTAAGAATTTTATGATAAAATAATGAAATGCTGACATTTCAAAATGATAGGCTCCATCTATAACTTTTACCCTTAAATCTACAATTTCAAATTATAATCATTTTACTATCTATGGTAAAATCTGTACATTCTTAGCCCACAATGAACAACGCACACTACTACTTGTACACATTTACCTGTCAAAGACAAAACGCATTAGCTGTAAGTTCAGAGTGCAAGGAAGGCTAAGAAGTCGAATCTTCCTTGTTGCATTCTGTTTGCTTTGACAATTTTCACAAAAGTATCGATTATCTCCTTCTAATTTTTCTTCCTGATCAGGAATAAGACATATTAATTTTAAAAAGATGAAAAAATTTAAAACAAGTGAAAAAACCTCTGATAACTATAATTTCATTTTAGTCAATAGCTCCCAAACTGTTTAAAAACAAACTGCTATAAATAATGGACACATAAGATTAATAGGCACTGCTTAATAATTACATTATCGATTGTATACAATGATGCTTAAAACTGATGTGCCTATTTCCAAAATGTATGATTTTTAAAATATTTGTTTTAGTTTCTTTGTCCTGGTAATGTTATTTCTGAGAATTCTAATAAGAAGTGGGTTTTAAAAAGAAATGTCATATGTACTTTGATGCAAAATTAATTTTTAAAAAGTGGGTAGAAACTACATATGGGCACCAGAATACAAAATTACACATGTATTTGGTTAAAATTACTGAACCAAATTGATGAGACAAAGCTAAAAAGAGAAGTGCAGAAAAATCAAACGTTTTAGCTGATAGTGGTTTCTTTTAAAATTTGCCTTTATAATTCTGCAACGGCTTTTTGTAACAGATTATTGTAAGTAATACAACCCTGGTACCATCGTTTCTTCACTTGGCCTCCAGGATACCATGCTAACTCACTGGCCGGCCATTCTTTCACAGACTCCTTTGCCAGCTGCTCCTATCTCCCTGGTCCCTTAACATCTGAATGTCCCGGGGCTCAGTACTTTTCTCTCTCCCACTCCCTTCATGATTTTATCCAGCCCTGACTTTTCCCCTTAAACTACAGCTCTCAAATGTAACATGCTTGAAGCCAAACTCCTAACTTCTCTCCCAACCCTGCTCCTTCCCCACAGTCCTCCCCATCTCAGTACTGGCAACACCATCCTTTCAGTTGATCAGGCCGAAAACCTTAGTAATCCTTGACTCGCCTCTTTTTCTCTATATCCAGTCTGCAAATTTTATCAGTTCTACTTTGGAAATACATCTCAAAGCCAAACACTACTTATCACCACTTCAGCTGACCCTTGGTCCAAGCCACCATGTACTCTTGTCTGCCCTCATTCAACCTTCAACCTCTTTTCAAGATGCTGTTAAAACAGACTGTATCATTCCTGTGCTCACAACCCTGAGCATCTCATCTCAATCTCACTCAGAGTCAGAGTCAAACTTCTGACAAAGGTCTACTAGGCCTTGTCCGATATGGCCCTTGGTTGCCTCTACAACTTCATCTTCTATCATTCTCCCTTTGCTTGTTCACTCTGACCACACTGACCTCCTTGCTGTTCCTCAAACCACCAGGCACATGCTCGCCTCGGCCTCTGCTATTTCATCTGCCCAGAACACTCCTCTCCCTGATTGTTGCATATGGCTTGCTGCTTCGCCTTCAATTATTTTCTTTCAAATTGCAACCAGCCTCACCCTCTTCCCTATCACATTGCCCAGCCCCCCTCCCTGCTTTACTTTTCTCCGTAGCACTTATTATGGCTGACACTATACATTTTACTTATATTTACTTCACTGTCCTTCCCTGGTACCCACGCCACTATAAGCTCTATAAAGGCTAATTTTGTGTGCTTTGTTCACTGCCGTTATCCTCAACAGCTGAAACACTGCCTGACACCCAGTAAACACTCAATATTTAGCTGAATGAATTCAACAAATGACTACTTCACCCATGCTAATGGTGCTGGGGGAATAAGAGAAACACAAAAATATTTTAAGACAGGAAGCTGTATAAGCTCATCTGTTATGCTGTGAATCTGTTCAAGCTTGACAAGGAAATGTTTCCTCTTAGCAGTTTTCCACTAAGAACAAACAAGAACCACTTCCATATCTCCACATATATCTAAATATACAGATAGTAGAAATACAGAGTGGAGGGGCTGAAGAATGACCATGCTGATGCAAAAAAATTTGTACTGAACACATTCTAGTTCTCATTATGTGAAAAGGCAAATTATATTTATGTTAACAGAGCTTAATTTCCTTCAATACTCCACTACCCACTATAAGTTTTCACACATGTATAACTTGAAATAACCAAAAATTATTTTAAGACACCAGCCTGCTTCTGTACTTTTATAAAGTTTCTTCTAGATTGCTACGCAGACACTTCTTATGTAGAGAAAGCTGACATAAAGGCTCTATCCATTAAGTCAAAATACCACTCAGAATAGCATTGAACCGTTAATGAGCAGAAACAATAAATACACCGAAATTTGAATACCTTCAAAAATTCCGAGATACAATCTGTTAACTGTTTGTGGCCTTGGATATTTAACTCCAGTTCATAAAACTTTGATAAAAGCTTAGATTCTCTGCCACACTGATTGCAACTATAATAAAATAGAGTGATAAAATTAAGATCAGAGTGAGAAAAGCAATGAAGTTCTATTGTATTATATCCTAGATAGAAAGAAGCATTTATAACCTTAATTCTCTTTCATGGAAATTATCTATACTATGTATATTAAAAATTAAAAACAGAAAGTGATTGGTGAGGTCATATATTTTAAAAAGGTATTTTACATTTACTGTTAGTATTCTAGCCGGCTCCAATCTTATTCTTTCAGCTTAACCACACAGCCATAAAGTATGAGCAGATGGTAAGAGCTCAACCAGACATACACCTGGATGGGTTCAACTGCAATTATCAAGTCAGCTGTTTACATGTTCCCATGGAAGTGTATTACTGTAAATATTTCAGGTCCCATGATAACCCACTAAAGCTGTAACTTGGAACTGAACTGAAAATTCAATAACATATGAGCAACTGTCTTAGAATAAAATGTACCATGAAAAAGCTGAAATAGACTTACACAGTTACATAAGCATATTCCCCACAGAACTGCTGTTGGACAATGTTCCGCACATCTGGATTCTTTTGTTTAGACAAAGTATCCTCCAACAGAGACATAAAGAGCTTTGAAAATTCTTGAGCATCCTACAAGTTTAGATTAATAAAAAGAAAAATCATATCTTGCTTTTCAAGTTCTAATGCTAATAGTAGTAAATTAAATATTCCAGAAACTACCTGTACTTCCAATTTATCATTTTCAAACAAGGACTAAAGCTATGTTGAATCAGTCGGTGCCCACATGTGAATTTTCAGAAATGGAATCAAGTATAATGTATAACATACCGGGCAGTAAATAAAGGCTCTAATGCGAAATTTTTAAGCATTTAATGTTTAAAAAGCATTCTACGTCATCTCCTTTTATAAACAGTCTGAGGAATACTTGGGTACCTCTGAGTATTTAGCAACAAAAAAAGTTCTTACCTGCTGTTGCCCAGTGTCCAAGCCCAAAGCTTTAACAAATCCTGATGGATCAATGTATCGTCTATTACTGTTCTGCAACAAGGCAAACAAGTACTGTAGATGCTCACAAATTGTTTGAGGCTCATAGTCTATTAAAAGAAAAATATGTTTGCTTTTATAAAGTTGCTGCTTTTTAAAAAATAGTGGTGCTTCCTCCTCACACGAGAACATAATTAAACATCCTTACATCCAAACCATATTGTTTTATTATCATTTTGAAACTTAAAAAAAAAACAAAATTAGTAACCACATCTTTGGAAAGTAATCAGGCAGCCAGGGCTGTCCACATACATTCCCTAAAGGCAAGAGGCTATACACGCATTACAGCAACAACAGCAATTATGACCACAGTTTCTAGTCATGATTTTAAAAGTCCAGTTAATGTGGACTCGCCACAAATGGAACAAGTGACAGAAATCTCAAGCAAGTCACACTTGAGTGAAGAATACAAAATCCTGCAATTTTAGAGTTACAAGTTTTAAGGAGTTGGAGGAGATGCAAATAGGAAGTGTGGGTCTCAAGAGCCCTGAAAGTCCTGAGTCTTATCTTGTATACCAGTTATTAAGTTATTACTTCTCAGCTCCAAATTCAACCTTCTTTGCCTGCTCTGTGATGACAGAGATGAGCTCTGCAAATATTTCTCCTTTGCCAGCTATCAAGAGGTTAAGTTTTATTGGTGGAGGGCACTGGAGAGTTAAGCTGTGCCTCTCTCACCAGTCTCCTGTGGGTCTGTTTCTTCCAGGGCTCCAGGTTCCTGCAGCTAACAGGTGGCAGCAGCCTCCCCCAGCACCTCCTCTGATAGCTTCACAGCAGTGCCTCCACTGAGGCACTTCCTCTTGAATGACCACCCTGCGAGTGGCCTCCCAGACACCCTCTCAGGTGACTCTGTAGGGGGTTTCAGGATCCAGCACATCCTAATGAACAGGTTCCAGCAGGGATCCCCAGTGAGGCACCTCGATACCTCTCTGGCCGCCCGGTGTGTCCCAGCAGTGCTCTGTCCACAGAGGTCTGGCTCTCAGGGCTGGGACATGGGGGTGGGGGACTCTTCCTTGGGCATTCTCTTTCAGCTCTAGGGATAAAGGCTGCTCCCCATATCTGCTGTTCCTGTATTCTTTAAAATCTTCTTTAACTCTTGTTAACCAACTGCCCATTACTCTAATTCCCCGTTAATAATTTTCTACATGAAACTTTTCCTGTTCAAATTACTGTGTAGCTTCTGTCTCCTAATTAGACTCTGAATATTTACCTTCTTACTACCAATTGTGACTTTCAGCAAGTTAATGTGTCATCTGTAAAATAAAGATAAAATCTTACTTCTTAGGGTACAAGGGCTTTGCAGGCTATTAAAAGCTGTTCAAGTAAGTTTGTATTTACTTCAACTCTCTCATTTTACAGTTTGGAATACTTTATAGTAAGATCTCAAATAACTTAAACCCTGCTGGTTTTCCTATTTGAAAAATATGGGAATGGTTGAGCTATGAATACAACTCAAACTCCATAATTTCTAACACAAACTCTTTCCACTATGCTACACTGTGCCTATTAAACATATTAGCATTGGAAGCGTGCATCTTGTTGGAGAATATAATAAAAGGCTTTGGTAAAATATAACAATTTATGTGTTAAAAAAAATTTTTTTTATTTGCTTGAAGATACACATTAAAGCCATAATACCCAATGAAGGCCATGGATACCATTTTATAAAATAGAAATTTATTTTTCACTTGTTATTTTATTATAGTCTTATTAATAATTTTGTCAGAAAAACAATGCCAAAACTTAAAAATAATCCATTTTAAATTTATATTTTGCATACACTATTAAATACATAATATACCATTAATCTACATTTAAATATTCAGAAATACAGGAATGAAGCTTTGGGGAAACAAACTTTTAAAGAATGTTTTAAGGCCGGGTACGGTGGCTCACACCTGTAATCCTAGCACGCTGGGAGGCTGAGGCAGGAGGATAGTTTGAGCTCAGGAGTTTAAGACCAGCCTGAGCTAAGAGCGAGACCCCGTCTCTACTAAAAATACAAAGAAATTAGCTGGACAACCAAAAATATGTAGAAAAAATTAGCTGGGCATGGTGGCGCATGCCTGTAGTCCCAGCTACTCGGGAGGCTGAGGCAGGAGGATTGCTTGAGCTCAGGAGTTTGAGGTTGCTGTGAGCTAGGCTGATGCCACGGCACTCTAGCCCGTGCAACAGAGTGAGACTCTGTCTCAGAAAATGTAAATTAAAAAAAATAAAGAATGTTTTAAGCACTATGTTTTGAAGCAAAGAGTACTATTAACTGGGACAGAGACTCTAAAGTATCACCACAGTCTGGGGCTGCAAGAAGATGTGGGGCTTAAGAATTCCGTCTTTTCTCTCATGGAGTCAAAGACAAGCCATGCGCCCTAATCAGATCATACAAAAAGGACAGCACAGGATTTACACATGGGAACAAGAGCCTAAAGTTCCCAACTTGAAGCTCCCAGGCCTATGTAATCTTAAACACCTACTCTCCCCAGCTCCTAGCTCCCAGCTTTGAAAAGAAAAATCTGGTTCAATCCACAAAAACTCTATTTCAAAGCAGAAATCTCTAAATATAAAGTAATATTATTTAGCAATAACAATCCACATACTGTGCATGAAACAAAATATATAATTCCAGTAAAAATAGTTCGAAACTGATTCTGTTTAAATTTACAAGTGTAGTAGAATATTAGTGGCTGGTTTTCTCATGTTTAATAAATTTAACCTTAATTTTAGAGAATATCATTTGAGTCAGCCTATTTGGGAACAAGGCCAAAAGATTGTTTGTGGTTACACTGAAATATTTATTAAGTCTCTCAAACTAAACAAAAGAGTAATATTTTCTGCCTTATTGACTGATTTTTATCAATCACTAGAAATTAATGGACTATTATCAGAGTATTACGCAGAGAAATTGTAAGCCGGTGCAGTGGTGCACCTGTAGTCCCAGCTACTCAGGAGGCTGAGGCAGGAGGATCGCTTGAGCCCAGGAGTTCAAGGCTACCTGTGAATAACCACTGCACTTATCTAGCCTGGGCAACATATCAAGACCCTGTTTTAAAAACAGAAAGAAAGAAAAGAAATTACAGCTGCCAGCCATAAGAAGAAAAAGCAAATGTAATTCCTTCATTTGAATTTAGCTATTTTGGTACATAAATGACAACTATATAGGGAAAAAAGGAAAATTATTATATTCTGAATTCTATGTTTAGAAAAGATATGGGATCATGTCTAGCACATAATGAGCGTTCGTGTTTGCCCCTTTGTGCTGGTTCAGAAGTGATCTAGCTGGAAATAAATTCAGAAGTTTATTTCCAGTTACTGGGGATCTCTTCCCAACCATCCCCACCAACCTTTCTCTTCGTGGATACCATCTCCCATCATGTAGTCACTGCAGGTACTTGGACATAAGTACAGCGCCTGTCGAAGCTCCAAGTTGAGAAACCACACTTGAAGAAACGTGTTGACGTAACAAGTAGCTCCAAGGTTAGTCAGGCCCACAAATGAGTTCTACAAAAATACAAATTTTACAATTACAAAATCAATTTTCCTTTAAACAAAAAATTTATAAGAAGCATTATTTTTAAATTTTCAGATTAAAAATTTGTGAAACTATCCCAACCAACATAGTATCACTATGTAACTACCTTAAGTCTCTCTTGGCTGGAGGTGGGGCGCAATTTTCATGAAAGCCCCATTTTGGGTTGACCACAGGAGTGGAAGAGACTCTAACAGCATCGCTGCTCATCTCCAGCACGTTGCCTTCCCCAGCCACTTAAATCTAAAAGTACAACAGTGGAGTCTACAAAACAGCAGTTTTGGACTCGTGTATGTAGGTTTCTCATTTGCTATACTCCTGAACTGCCAGCATTCAATACAATGACAAAGTAAAACTTCTAGAAAAGTTCCTTTATACCTAGAGATTTGGAAGATTGGAGTGGGGGAAGGTAACTGGTTGCACCTTTTTCCAAAGATAAGGCTGAGAATTCCTGAACTTACAAAGAATTATTCCTTTTAATAAACAAAATATCTATATAACAACATAGCTGACAGCTCTGTGAATGCCAGGCTTATGGTTAGAAAACATTAATATGCATTTTCAAAACATAAAACTATCTGCTATATATATATATATACTTACACACACACACACATATATATATAAAATATAAGCCCTAGAAAGCAAGTTATATTATTACATGAGCTTGTTCCCCTGAATTACCACCTCCTATAAAGAGCCTTTAAGAGTTCAAAATAAAATATGCAATGTTACAGCAAACACAGAATAAGCATTCAAACTAAAACCATTATTTAAAGGCTTACTGGATTACATAGCTACCTGTTTTCAAGTATATCATTAAGAACTGCTCCAATTCAAGTGGCTTAGAGTCTTAAATTCTACTATTTATCTTAAAGCTGAAAAAACAGGTTATCAAAAATCAATAGTGGTTTCTGATCATAGGCACAAAACAAAAGCAAAAACAAAAACCAAGGAATACCATATAGCAATCACTTAGAAAATGATGGTTTACCTTTTTTCTCCTCTCACAGTTGGGATCATCGATGTTATGAAAACTATTTTCATCTATTTCTCCTAACCAGATATGCTCACCAATCCCAACCAAACAATTAGGATTTCCTTTGCAGTTTCGTCTATGGAAAAAAAATTATTTAATTTTAAAATGCCATAGTTTCATGATAAGCAAGCAAATTAAAACTATAATGAGATACCATTTCTCAACTATTTCTCATCTATAAGATTAGCAAAACAGAAAATATAACAATACACTCAGTTTGCGAGGCTGCGGAGAAATAAGCATGCATATAGTGCTGGTGGGAATGCAAACTGGCAGGACTTTTATGAAGGGGGATTTCGTATTCTTTAACAAAACTATATATAGGAGGCCAGGCGCAGTGGCTCATGTCTGTAATCTCAGCACTCTGGGAGGCCGAAGCAGGAGGATCACTGGAGCTCAGAAGTTTGAGACCAGCCTGGGCAACATAGTGAGACCCTTGCCTCTATTTAAAAAAAAAAAGTTTTTAATTAGCCAGGTGTCGTGGCACACACCTGTAGTCCTAGCTACTCAGGAGGCTGAGGGAGAAGGATCATTTGAGCTCAGGAGTTCAAGGCTGCAGTGAGCTATGATCATGCCACTGTGCTCCAGCTGGGGCTACAGAGCAAGACCCTGGCTCAAAAAAACAAAACAAAACAAAACAAAACAAAAAAAACACTACATATATGGCTACATTTTGACCTAGCACTATCATTTCTAAGAATTTACCCTGAAGATAACAACTCTAACAATGCAAAAAACACGTGCATTAGGTTATTCACTACAGCATTGACTATAATTGCAAAATACTGGAAACACAAATGCCCAAATGTAGAGGAAACGGTCATCCACATAATGTAGTACTATGCAACTATAAAACAAAAAACATGAAGAAGATCCCTATGAACTGATGTGGAGTAATTTCCAGAATATATTATTAAGCGAAAAGAGGAGTGTACAAGAGTATTTATAGTATACTATTAATATTATGTAGGAAAGATGGAGAAATAAGAAAATATGCACGCATATGCTCATTTGAACAAAAAGAAACACAGAAAGGATAAACCATAGAATAATGAAGTTGACTACCCTACAGAGCACGAGTCAGAATAGGGTAAAAAAAGGAGAAAATAAATCAACAAGGATGGGAAGAATCCTAAATTCAACATCGGAAACTAAACATATTTCAACTGAATATAACATCCACACTGGAGAAAGGTGGGAGGTGACTGGCCCAAGTAACCTGAACACAGTCATTAATTAGCAAGCTCATTTAGTAGTGTCCTCAGGCTGAAGACAAAAGAAACAAATGCCAAACTCTAATTAGTAGGCTTCTTTTTTCATAGAGACAGGGATTAATAATTCTGAAATACAGATCTTGACTTCTAAATATTCTCCACTAAAAGAAACCAGGGCTCCTTGGAGAAATGTCTGGTTCCAAGGCTAGGGTGAGGAAATGACAAGGCGAACCTAGAACATCTTACTGTGGCCCCGGAAGGATGTACTCAAAGAATAATGGGGATGTGTTAAAACAGCAGAGAGTCAGCGAGAAGGGGGAGGTCCCACTGGCCAAATCTGGGAACAGAATTTGAGTAATAAGATAATAGGATAACTTACCAAAGTAAATAACAACAGGATTATAACCTATGGAATAAAGTAAGAATCCATGGCTTCATGATGAGATGGATAGACGGATGGAAGAAAAATCTTTCTTTTAAAAGAAAACCAACTATTAAAGTGGAAGGAATGACAGAATTAGAAAATCCCCATTTGGCATCCATCAGGTTAATAAAGAATCAGGCAAGAATTACTGACTGGATACTAGTGCAGGCAAGTTGGAGGAGCAACATCGTCTACAATGTATCAAAGTATCTCAGCACCAGTTTATTGACTACAAAGGGAAAAGTAGTAACTTTTAGTGGAGAAACCTGGCAGACCCCCTTAACCACATGATCAAAGTTGAGGTAGCCAGTAATAGATCTAATCGACAGCACACACCTCCTGGTATAATGCACCCAGAATACAGCAGCACTTCTGTGGTGTTCTGGCCAAAAGTGCATAACCTAAATCTAATCAGACTAAACCCAACTTGAGGAACTTTCTACAAATGAATTCGATGTCATGAAATATAAAGAAATACAAAGAAATATCCAATAACTGTTCCAGATTAAAGGAGACTGAAGAGATGAAGACTGAATGCAACTTAAGAACTTCGGTTTTCTTTCGCCGGAAAGGACATTATTAGGATGAAAGGTTCTGCGTATTTCTGAAGGTTATCCACTAAAGTATTATTAATAGCATAAAAGACTGGAAACTTCATCATTGCCCACAGGGAATTGATAAATTATAACTAAACAATGGAAACTACTGCAGTCAAGAAAAACAAAGATGGAGAAAGCATTTTATGTTGTGATATGTAACAACATCACTAGCTGAAAAAAAGGCACAAAATTGTGCATATCATGTTACCATTTTGTTTCCAAATGGAGATGATACACCTGTTTGTTTAGATAGAAGGATACACTACCAACTGGAAACAACCACATCTGAGAAGGTTCTCTGCACTTCCTAGCTGCAGATCACAAGTAAAAGACTTTGGCCTGGCTAGGCTTGTGCTTTTAATATCGGCACTCTGGGAGGCCAAGGAGAAGGATTGCTTGAGCCTAGGAGTTCGAGACCTCTTCTCTACAAAAAGAAGGAAAAAAAAAAACCTAACTATGCGTGGTGGCATGTGTCTATAGTCCCGGCTACTCAGGATGCTGCGGTAGAGGATCCCCTGAGCTCAGGAGGTGGAGGCTGCAGTGAGCTATGATGGTGTCCCTGCACTCCAGCCTGGGAGACAGACCCTGTCTTAAAAAAAAAAAAAAAAAAAAAAAAAAAGAAGTAGTAGTAGTAAAAGACTTTCTGTGCTCCCCGATCATTTTTTATACCTTTCAGAATTTGAAAGCTGGAATGTACTACACATACCAAAAATAACTCAAGAATTGTTTTAACGTTCTATATAAACATAGCTTCCTGGCTTTTATAAAATAAAAATGAAGCAGGGCATGGTGACACGTGCCTGTAGTCCCAGCTACTCAGGAGGCTGAGGTAGGAGGATCACTTGAGCCCAGAAGTTTGAGGCTGTAGTGGGCATTGATCTTGCCTGAATAGCCACTGCATTCCAGCCTGGACAACATAGTGAGACCCTGTCTCTACATAAAAAAACAAATAAAACAAATAAAAATGAAAACAAGCTTGACCAATTTAAGAGCAGTTTTGTCAGCTTTATGTCAAAGCCAGGTTGGAAAATGACTTACTAAAGAAATAAAAATAGAACTCATCTATTGTGGGGACAAAGATCTAAACGAAGTTCGTTTTTTTTTTTTTTTAGATAGAGTCTCACTCTGTCACCTGGGCTAGAGTGCCATGGCGTCAGCTAACTCACAGCAACCTCAAACTCCTGGACTCAAGTGATTCTCCTGCCTCAGCCTCCCAAGTAGCTGGGACTACAGGAGTGCACCACCATGCCCAGCTAATTTCTTTGTATTTTTAGTAGAGACGGGGTCTCACTCTTGCTCAGGCTGGTCTTAAACTCCTGAGCTCAAACTATCTGCCCTCCTCGGCCTCCCAGAGTGCTAGGATTACAGGTGTGAGCCACCACGCCCGGCCCTAAATGGAGTTTTGTTTTGGCGCCTACAACTCACTTCTAATGGGAAAGGACTACTACAAGGGAGTTAAAATGCTGAGAGAAAAAAAAAAAAAGCACTTTTACACAAAAAGTAAGGTTTCTCTTCTATCAAGAGAAGATATAAAGAACATTCAGAGACAGAGAAAAGTAACCTAGAATCTTTCCTTGGAATAGTACCAAAGATATATTAATACTAAGAAGATTCTTTTAAAAGAAAATTACAGCTAGCAGCACTGGAATACAAGGTCTTTGGGAAAGATATAGAAAAAGTGTCAACAACTAGAGTGAAAATGTACATCTGAAGCAAAATAAGTTGGTAAGTTTTTTTGTCAATTCTTTCAAATCTTCTTTTCAAAGGTGTGATATCAAGTCTTATTTGATCACTGTCTCCTTTTGAACAGGAAGGTGCTAAGAATTTTTCACATGATTTGGATGGGGAGACAGACACTCCTATGGGTCAAACACACCATTCTCTCAGAAAACAGTTCCAGTGGAACCGTTCATATTCTCATTTTCTGTTACTGACAGCAAAATAATTCAGACAATGAACCAAAAGCAGGCTCTCCGTGTCCTCACCCCTAGCCCTCCCACACAAAAAAAATCAGGCACACTCGACTGGTTCTAAAGCTGCCTCAAAAAGCAAACACAAGTAATCCTAGCACTCTGGGAGGCAGAGGTGGGAGGATTGCTTGAGCTCAGGAGTTCAAGACCAGCCTGAGCAAGAGTGAGACCCCGTCTCTACTAAAACTAGAAAGAAATTGGCTGGACAACTAAAAATATATAGAAAAAATTAGCTGGGCATGGTGGTGCTAGGCTGATGCCACAGCACTCTAGCCAGGGCAACGGAGTGAGACTCTGTCTCAAAAAAAAAAAAAAAAAAAGCAAACACAAATACAATATTACAATAAGGCTTTCAAAAGCTAATGTGAGAAGTTGGGAGCAGTATGTATTATTAGACCACAGAACACTGGCATCGTTCTTTTTAAATTAATTTCCTGACTTAATTGCTGGCTGGGTGCTATTGAGTAAGTCTTCGATCAGCTAGAATACCATCACGGTGCAAGCGAGAGGAAGCGTGATGAAGCACCACCCCAAGCAGAACCCACGGCCTCTGGTCCCCACAGCCACACTTTGGGTGGGGACCAAAAAGCCTTTTTGGTGCTCTACATTAAAGGGGGCTTGATTAAAGTTTTCCAAATTGTCCTAAGCCTTTTGTATAATGAGCCCCACATTGTGGGGGTTTTTTTGTGTATACTATCTTGTGTGTACTTATAACTTCCAAAGTATAAAAAAACAGATCAAGGAGGCTGAGTGTTCCAAGAAACAAGAGCTGGAGACGCACATCTGCATGAAGGACGTATGTGTTTAATGTGTAAATACCCTAGCCAGTTTGACTCATTCGTTATGCCTACCTGGCCCTAGGGAGCATCTGGATTCGCTAATTCTGGCTTAGAAATCAAATACTTTTTCAAGGTCACAAGCAGCCCTGATTTAATCTATGCAGAGTGGAGCCACTCATCTTCTCCATAAAAGTCCCTACAACCTTATGACTGTACCCTCTACCTACACTCCGTAGGTCTTCTTCCCCAAAAATCCTTGGTTCTGCCACAGGGCAAACGGAGAGGGACAACCAAATCACAAACAAAAACAAAACACGAAGAACAGTCAGCCTGGCTCTTCTCTTGGCGCCCTCCTACTCTCATAGCACATTTACTTATACATCGGTCGGCTTAAGAATAGGGTTGGGCCCTGTGTGGTAGACGTGTACTCCTGTGTATGCCTAGCTTCATCTTCCTCCTGCCTCTAGGCCTTCTTCTAAGAACAACAACTGTCCCTCAGAGATGCAGCTCCAGTCCATCACCTAAAACCATATAAAAACCTCACAAGTTATTTCAGATGGAACTGAGAGAAAAAAAACAGAGATTTCTTTTCATTTTTTTTTTTTTTTTCTTTTCAGAGACAGGGTCTCACACTGTCGCCCAGGATGGAGTGCAGTGGTGCAATCATAGCTCACTGCAGTCTCCAACTCCTGGCCTCAAGGGATCCTCTGGTCTCGGCCTCCCAAAGTGCTAGGATTATAGGGTGAGCCACCGCACACAGCCTGGCACACATTTCTGAATGCTGTGAGACTCGGGAAACTTGACTATCCCTACCACATAAAGGAAATTAACAGAAGCAGAACTGGAAAGCAGTTCATGAATTGGTCCTTTGCCCAACTATACCCCTGCCAATTCTTGATTCATTTGTCCAAAATTTCCCTGGATTAACTGAATTCTTTTAAACCCTCCATAGATTCCTTAAGTGAGGCCACTTCCTTTATGGTTGTGCTAATTTTAAGATCCCGCCACCTGTATCTAGCACAAACAAATACGGAGCAATGAAATAAAGCTTTCTCTATCACTAGCTTAACATTCCATAAGCAGACAATCAACCCACTGGGTCTCTGACTGATCTCCTAATTCTTAAAATTGGTCTTGCCGCTCTTCCTCTGAACTTTTTTATAAGACCAGTTAACAAACACGGGGGAAAACATTGAGCTCCAGAGAAATGCAAATTTAAAACAGCTATGAAGATGTTTTCGTTTATCAAACCAGCAAAAATTGTCCAACATCAACACCCAGTGATGTACCTGGGTCAAGTGAGAGCTACTGTCCGTCCAATGCTAATGAGGAGAACAAGTAAACACAACTTCAGAGAAAAACTTTCTCAACACTCTTACACAGAACATTTCTGACACCAGATTTTCCGGTCATCCCCCCCCCCGCCCCCCCGCCCCGCACCGACCAATTCTGACAACAGTCGGGTGTCCTACAATTCAGTTCTGACACTGTATACCTGGAGTTAGTGTCGGATCCCACAAGTTTAAGGGCTCAGTCCCGCAGGACTGCCCCACTTCAGATGCCAATCTCAAGTTTTCTGTGCTCCTGCCCAACTGCCTATAAATCGAGGCAAGAAATCCACTTACGTTCACTGGCTTATTATAAAGAATATTACAAAGGAAACAGATGAACAGCCAGATTAAAAGGTACACAAGGCAAGGTCTGGAGCACAGGAGTTTCTGTGCCTGTGGAGGTGGGATGCATCACCCTCCCAGCACATGGC
Organism: Indri indri; assembly: GCA_004363605.1. NCBI lineage: Eukaryota > Metazoa > Chordata > Mammalia > Primates > Indriidae > Indri > Indri indri. The sequence goes on from RJWJ010005961.1 coordinate 36,299, forward strand.
TATATTCACCAACTCGGAAGCTCTCGAACTCTGTCCTTTTGGGTCTTTACAGAGTTGGTTAAGCAGGCACGACTGATTAAATCATTGGTCCATCTGGGATCCACTCAACCTTCCGTCCCTCTCTCCTCCCCTGAGGTCAGGGTGTGTGGCTCAAAGTTCCAACCCTCCGATCACGTGGTTGATTCCCCCTGGCAACCAGGCCACATCCGGAGGCTACCAGGAGTTCCCAGCTATCAGTCATCTCATTAGCGTATAAGACACTTATCACTTCAGAGATTGCAAGGGCTTTAGGGGCTGGGTACCAGAAATGGTACAAAGACCAAATATATTTTTTTTCTATTGTTTTTTTAAATAGAGGTGGGGTCTCACTCTTGCTCAGGCTGGTCTCAAACTCCTGAGCTCAAGCCATCCTCCTTGCGTTGACCTCCCAGAGTGCTAGGATTATAGGCAAGAGCCACCGAGCCCGGCCCCAAATATATATTTATTACAAATCACAATATCATACAATCCTCTTGGAAAAACTAAAGAAAATGTCTCGGCCGGGCACGGTGGCTCACGCCTGTGATCCTAGCACTCTGGGAGGCCGAGGCCGAGGCGGGCGGATTGTTTGAGCTCAGTAGTTCGAAACCAGCCTGAGCAAGAGTGAGACCCCGCCTCTACTAAAAACAGAAAGAAATTAATCGGACAACTAAAAATATATGGAAAAAATTAGCCGGGCATGGTGGCGCATGCCTGTAGTCCCAGCTACTCGGGAGGCTGAGGCAGAAGGATTGCTTGAGCCCAGGAGTTTGAGGTTGCTGTGAGCTAGGCTGACGCCACGGCACTCACTTTAGCCCAGGCAAAAGAGTGAGACTCTGTCTCAAAAAAAAGAAAAAGAAAAAGAAAAAGAAAATGTCTCAAAAATGTTAAATGACACCAGTGTTTCTGTTCCAATTAATTCTACTTCTGGGCACATGTCCACAGAGCACGGAGAAGCACAGTGGCAACGCAACAGTATGAGGAGGAATGTGGATAATCCTAACGTGTACTTTGCTCCAGGACTGCACCATATAAGAATACCAAGTGGCCACAGTGGCAGGAGGGGAGGGGTTCCAAAAAGTTTGGCATGACATGTTAAGCAGACCTTTGCTGTGATTTTAGGCCAGAAACACACCTTGGCAGCAGTACTGAGGACAGACAAAAGCTGAACAAGGCCTGAAACATGACTAACAATTTTTCTAGTGGAAGGCAAGGCCTTAAAAAACCAATGCAGTAGCAATGGGAATGGAGGACATTCAAGAATATCAATGAGAAGAAATCAATAGAACTTGGGGATGAATAAGACAGGGTAGACGAAGAGGGAAAGAAGTCTGGAATGATGCCCAAAATTGTAAAGAAACAATTTTCTTTAAATCAAAAATTATCTCTGCTGGGCGCAGTGGCTCACGCCTGTAATCCTAGCACTCTGGGAGGCTGAGGCAGGAGGATCGCTTGAGCCCAGGAGTTTAAGGTTGCTGTAAGCTAGGCTGACGCCACGGCACTCTAGCCTGGGCAACAAAGTGAGACTCTGTCTCAAAAAATAATAATAATAAAATGAAATTAAATTAAAAATTAAAAGTCCACAATTCTAAAAGAACAGTGACAATTTACAGAACTAGTTATTTTTCTGATACATTCAATAGTTAGACAATTCTGCAAGTTGCAAATTTTGAGAGAAGTTTACATATTGTAGCAATTCCCATATTTTCCCCATTTCACCCCACCCAACAATAGCAGAACACACATTTTTCACATGGACATGGAACATCTGCCAAGTGATATTGTTTGACTATCTGGCCCCTCCAAATCTCACGTTGAAATCTGGTCCCTGGGTTGAATGTGGGGCCCGTGGGAGGTGTTTAGGTCATGGGAGGAGATCAGTCTTGAATGGCTTCATGCCCTTTCTGTGATAATGAGTGAGTTATCAGTCCTTGCTTTATTAGTTCACTTTATTAGTTCATGTGAGATCTGGTTGTTTAAGGGACCCTGGTACCACCTCCTCCCTCTCTTGTTCTTTCTCTCGCCATGTGACAAGCCTGTTCCTCCTTCGCCCTCTGCCTTGATTGGAAGCTCCCTGAAGACCTCACCAGAAGGAGATGCTGGCACCACGGTCCTTGCACAGTCAGCAGAACCATGAGCCAAATAAACTTTTCTTTATAAATAACCCAGTCTCAGGTGTTTCTTTATTGCAACGCAAAATGGACTAACGCACCAAGATATGCCATATTCTACAACATTCAACAAATCCCAGACAATTTAAAAGAACCAAAATCACAGAAGGTATGTTTTCTGATCACAATAGAATTAAGCTAAAAATCAGTGACAGAAAAATACCTGGAATATCCTCAAATATTTGGAAATTAAACAACATTCTTCTAAATAATCCACAGGCCAAAGAAGTAATCACAAGATGTCTTACTCCATCCAGACTACTCTAACGAAATACCTGAAACTGGGGAACTTACAACAGAAATGTATTGCTCTCAGTTCTGGAGGCTGGGAAGTCCAAGATCACGGGGCCAGTAGATTCAGTGTCTGGTGAGGGCTAGTTCCTCAGAGATGGCACCTTCTACGTGTGTCCCCATACAGCAGAAGGGGCAAGCAAGCTCCCTCACGCCTCTTTTATAAAGGCACCAATCCCATTCATGAGGGCAGAGGCCACATAAACTAATCATGTCCCAAAGGCCCCCACCTCTTAATATATCACATTGGGGATTAAGTTTCAACATATGAATTTGGGGGCGGGAGGGCACCAACATTCAGACCATAGCACCAGGGAAATTAGAAAATATTCTGAATCAAGTATCAAAATCTGTGCAATTAACCTGATAAAAAAAATGGGTAAAGGACTTGAATGGGCATTTCTCCAAAGAAGATATACAAATGGCCAAAAAGCACATGAAAAGATGTGCAACATCACTAATCTTCAGGGAAATACAAACCCAAACCACGGAAGGTATCGCTCCACGCTCGTTATGAAGGCCTCCATTAGAAAACAGAAAATAGGCTGGGTGTGGTGGCTCACGCCTATAATCCTCTCACTTTGGGCTACAACAAGTTTGACAGGATGTGGAGAAATTGGACTCTGTTGATGGGACTGCAGAATGGCAAAGCTACTATGGAAAACAGTATGGAAGTTCCTCAAAAAATTAAAAACAAAACTGTGATATGATCCAGCAATCCCACTTCTAGGTATATATTCAAAAGAACTGAAAACGGTATCTTGAAGAGCTATTGTACAACCATGTTCAGTGCAGCATCACTCATAATAGCCAAGATGTGGAAGCAACCTTCGCCCGAGCCCAGGAGTTTGAGGTTGCTGTGAGCTAGGCTGACGCCACGGCACCCTAGCCTGGGCAACAGAGTGAGACTCTGTCTCCAAAAAATAAAAAAAAAAATTTAAAAAAGTGCATACAATGAACAGTAGTGTTATTGTTACAAATTGTTAAGAGGGTTAATTTATGGGTTTTTTTTTCATATTTTTTTAAAAAAATCACAGCTAATATGAAACCCCCTCCCAAAATTTGAGGGATGTAGCTAAATCAGTGCTTTGAGGGAAATTTATAGCATTAGATGTTCATATAAGAAAACAGGCCTCAAACCACTTTTACCCCAGTTTTCAGAGTGATTACAAATTCCAGAAACATTAAACCACTGAATTTCAACAGATACTTTATATTTTTATGGTAATTCACAGGCAGTAAGCACCAAACACACACACACACACACACACACACACACACTCCTCCTACAGTAAGTCTCAGGTAAGATTCTGCAACTGTGTAATTCATTAGTATGATAAGGATGTTAAATTAACAATTTACTGCACAAATACCCTGTTTAAAGCTATTCCATTCAGTGGTTATTTAAAATCATTCTAAAATACGTTCCTTAAAAAAAAAAAACACCTACTCATCTAGAAAACTATTTATTGCAGTATATACGGTTAGTTCGGTTTCTTCTCGCCTTCTCCTCTAAGCACTGACAGGCTCTCAGCCGACAAGACCTGGTACAGCAGACTTTAACATATCCTCTGCCCACCACACTGTCAACATTCTCTCTTGCCTGATGAGTTATTCCAGACATCATTGACTGTCTGAGGATGATGCAGGTAATTCTTAACCAGGCTTTGAAGATCTAAAATGAGTTTTGCTCCAGTGCTTAGGGTTTTGCTAAAGTGTGTATTTTGTCAAAGTCGATAAATCTGCTTTCCTTGAGAATCTCCATATTAGACTTCGAGATGAATATCTAGTCACAATTTACGCTTAATTTATAAATAATTCAATTCATTACAACAAAATCTAAGAAAACCTAGTCCAAGCTGGGTGCAGTGGCACTTGCTTGTAGTCCCAGCTACTTGGGAGGATCACTTGAGCCCAAGAGGTCAAGGCCAGCCTGGGAAACATAGAGAGATGCTTTCTCTTTAGATAAGTAAACAGAAAACCTAACCCAAACTTGACTGAACAAGTTAACCAAATATTATTGAAATAGTTTCAATAAACCATTTATTATCTGACTTCTCCCCCAAAACATCAAATTATCTCTGAAACTCCAAATGTCACCACCCTGTCAGAATGACAATTGCCCAAGCCAGGTCCATTAACTGAGTTCATGGACTCCTTTCCAAACCAGTCTCCTCCAGCTGAAAACACTCTTGTCACCTTTTTGCTTTACAGGCCCAGGCAGGCTGGTCTCTTAACAGATGTCAAGTGGTAAAGAGGAACCCAGGGCTCCCCTTCCTTTGACAGGTAGGAAAGGTTGGAGTAGGGTACAGCAGTTTATGACCTAACTTTTTTTTCCCCTTTCCAAAATGTGGGCGACCTAAGCCAACGTTCCCAGGCTTCTCTTTGTCCTATATGCTGGATGAAAGAAGGCAAAACCAAATTCCCACCACAATTTTACTCAGAGGAAAAGGGGAGGTTGACCAGAGAAGGAAGAAGAAAAGAGTCCTACAACCTCAAATACCATTGGAAGAAAAAAAACTGCTTTATATATCCAACTTTATTATTTTAGCTTTTTTTAAAACACTGGTCTTTTCCGTAATGTTCATCATAAATATAGGGTGAAATACTACATTATGGGATTAGGCTTTTTAGATAAGCTGTGAAATTGATCATTCATTCTATAGAAAACATTTAGGTAACCAACTCATTTACAATTTAGGGTCTGCCCATCTTATGGAAACAATAACATAGGTTTCCTCTGGAATGAGGGGAAACTTTTCCTTCAAACGTTCCATGTTAATTTAACTGCAACTATGAATTTTAATTAACAATAAATAAATAAATTTTCATAAGGCACTGATGCTTACATTAGATAAGAAAATCAATCATATATTCATGGGGGGAGGGAACAGACAACCCTAAAAACAAAATACTTAGGTCCCCATTTCACCACCTATAAAACAATGGGGACGAGACAGGTCACCACTAAATTTCTATAGTATCATTTTCATTTTTAATTTGAATCCCCTTAGAAACCTGTGTTAATGAAATGACACAGGGAAGATCGTTCTGCTTTTTAACTCATAGTGAGAGCAAAAGATGATGAGAACAACAACGGCAGTGGCACTGGGTAAGAGTCCTGTGATGGTGATGATCCATCTGGGTTACTGCTGCTGCGCACAGGACAGGTTCAAACTGCTATCATGTAAGTTGGCAGCAACTGCCTCACTACATGTCACACTGCACCTGAGCAAAGGTAAATAACGTCACTTTGTATAACCAAAACCTATCATGGCATAAAAGCAACAAGATTTCACAAATTCACACATTCTGTCAAACAGAGATGCCCCAGGAAGAATTAGAAAACCTGAGGATACTAAGATAAAAGACAAAGTCTCAAGCTTCAAAGAATGGCTCATAGCTGCTGAGGCGACAAACAGGTAAAAGGTCAATTGGGAGAAATAAGTGCTGTGGTAGCGTTAGGCACAGCATGATGCAGCAGAAATTTCACTGAAGGGGAGGAAGTGTTGCCAAGCTTGGCTGGGCATCTCCAAGGACACACAAAATTGAGCTAGTGTGGGAGGGAAACTAAATAGCATTCCAGGCAGAGGACAGCACATGGACACAAGGCCAGAGAGGCAAGCTCGCTAGTGGCAGGTCAAGGAAGCCACGCTGAGGACATCTAGCACACAGGTCAGCGCGGCTGAAGTTGGGAAATCCAAAGAGGTTAGAGAGAAGTCAGGGGCCAGATCAGATAACAGAAGACCTCAAATAAAAGCTTGGACTTTATCCAGTGAGTAAGAAGGAACAACTAAAAGAGTTTAAGCAAAAAAATAAATTGATTTCCATCTCGGAAAGATTCTCTATTACATGGGTTTATCAGAATCAGGTAAACAATCCACAAGCTTTGCTTTTTCAATGAATGACATTCTTATAAATTCTTCCTGTTTTTAACAAGATTTTCTCTTTTTTTCCTATCTTTTCTTTTTTTAATTAACAAATAATCCCAATAAAAAGTGAGCTAATGACATGAATAGACATTTCTCAAAAGAAGACATGCAAATGGCCAACAGGTATATGAAAACATGGTCAACGTGACTAATCATTTGAGAAATTCAAATCAAAATCACAATGAGGCCAGTGGCAGCAGCTCGCACCTGTAATCCCAGCACTGAGGCTGGGGCAGGAGGATTGCTTGAGGCCTGGAGTTTGAGAACATCTTGGCTAACTCAGCCAGACCCTAGCTGTGCAAAAAATTAATTAGCTGGTGTGGTGGCACATGCCTGTAGTCCTAGTTACTCAGAGGATCACTTGAACCCAGGAGTTCCAAGTTGCAGTGAGCTATGATCGTACCACTGCACTCGAGCCTAGGTAACACCGTGAGACCCTGTCTCAAAAAAAAAAAAATCTTACTCTAGTCAGAATGGCTATTATTAAAAAGACAATAAATAATAGATGCTGGCAAGGATGTGGAGAAAAGGGAACTCTTATACACTGATGATGGGAGTGTAACTGGGTAAAACCACTATGAAAAACAGAATGGAGATTCCTCAAAAAAACTAAAAATAGAACTAACAAATGATCCAGCAATCCCACTACTGGGTATCTCTCCAAAGGAAAAGAATCTATACATCAAAGAGATATCCACACTCACCACCTGTTCATGGAAGCACTATTCATAATAGCAAAGATGTGGAATCAACCTAAGTGCCCATAGATGGGCAAATGGATAAAGAAAATATGGTATATGTACACAATGGAATACTATTAGGCCATAAAAAAAGAATGAAATGTCATTTGTAGCAACATGGATGGAACTAGATAGAGGTCACTATGTTACTGTGAAATAAGCCAGGCACAGAAAGACAGATGCTGCATGTTGTCACTCACATGTGGGTGTTAAAATAACTGATCTCACGGATAGAGAATAGAATGATAGATCGCAGAGGCTAGGACGGGTGTGTGGGTGAAAGGGAGGGAATTTAAAGGCTGGTTAGTGGGTACAAACACATAGTTACAACAAATAAGCTCAATATTCACTAGAGCAGGATGACTATAGTTAGCAACAATGTATTACATATTTCGAAGTAGCTAGGAGAGGACTTGAAATGTTACAATGTACAGAAATGATACTCGAGGTGACAGCTACCCCAAATACTTTGATCTGATCGTTACAGATTCTATGCATATAACAAATACTCACCTATATCCCATAAATATGTAAAATATTTTGTATCAATTTAAAATAAGATTTTTTGGCTGGGCACGGTGGCTCAAGCGGAAGGATCCCTTGAGCTCAGGAGTTCAAGATCAGCCTGAGCAAGAGCAAGATCCCCCCCTCCCACTAAAAATAGAAAAATTAGGTGGGAGTCATGGCGGGTGCCTGTGGTCCCAGCTACCCAAGAGGCTGAGGCAAGACAATCACTTGAGCCCAGGAGTCTGAGGTTGCAGTGAACTACGATGACGCCACTGCACTCTACCCAGTGCGACAGAGCAACTCTGTCTCAAAAAAACAAACAAAAAAGACACAGTACTTGTAACTGATCGTTGCTGTGGGAAGTGAGGGAAAAGAGAAGAAATCAGGTTTTTATATAAGTAGTTTCCTTTAAAATCTTTTTTTTTAGTAAAGGATGGCAATCACTAGACGAGAATATTTGCATGTAGAAATTCACAAAATGTTCATTTACCTAAACAACCTGATTTCATTTGGAATTCTGACCAAAAGCATCTGAGAGAAAGCAAGCATGCAGCGAACAGAACAGACGAGGCGCCAGGATCGTGGCTAAGCATCCTTCATGACATGCAGTTATCCAAGGCAGGTTTACTGGCCTTATAAGGGGCTCTTTTTCTTTGAGGTTAGGAAATATTCTTCTTTCACCAAAAAAGTCTCTGAACATCTTTTTCTGTCTTTCAGCCCCCTAAGATTCAAGTGGCTATAAAACATTTGACAGTATTAAAATAGGCACTTTCATCTGAAATTCTCAATTTCCTGGGAGTTTAAAAAGAAAAATTCCCAAGAGCAAATTATTAATAACTATTAAAACATTAAGTCCTCTAGTATAAAATACAGGTCAACATCCAAGTAGAGTTTCAAAGGTTTGCCTCTGGGCACCCTAATCCAGACCCTAAAGAGCCACCTCCTTCCACCATCATGATTACAAACTGAGAAGGAGAAAGAAAATCTAAACTATTCTTCTCTGCTTGTCAAAAAAGAAAAAAACAAACAAAAAACAAAAACAAAACTTCATATCACATTTCTCGACCTCAGATAAAATTCCTAGCCACGGGGTAAACATGCTACATCTTCAAGTTTTACACAATAAGTAGAAGAAAATTTTTTATTAAATTAAGAAGACAGAGGGGTACAGTAGCTCACACCTATAATCCTAGACCTCTGAGAGGCTGATACAGGAGGATCCCTTGAGCCCATAAGTTCAAGACCAGCCTGGGCAACATAGCAAGACCCCATCTCTACAAACAACAACTCAAAAGTCTTTTTTTTCTTCACAGTGAGATGACTTGGTTCTCCAAGGAGGATGATTTGAAATGTTTTTCAAGCCTTACACAATTGGGGAAACACTAGCGTAGCACTTGAAAAAACAGTATCTTTCAACTTTGCTGGTAATCAAAAAATACCATTATTCACTTATGAAATTGGCAATGGTTTTTAAAATTTAATTCTCAATGATGGCAAGGACAGAGACAGGCATGTCCATGTACTGCACCCAAGTGATGAGAGCAAATCTGCAAATGGCAATGGGTATCAAAAGCTTTAAAAATGTTCACGTCACTTTCACAATTTTTTCCTAAGAACACAATTGGAGAAGCAGACAATGTTTACTTATAAGGATGCTTACAATATTAAAACAGCCTAACAAAAAAAAAAAAAAGGAGGAAGAGGAGCAGGAGGAACATGACAAGTAGAGAAGGCAGGCAGGCAGACAAATGCCCAACAGGAAAATATTAAATACTTTGGGGTGTATAAAGTGGAATATTATGCAGAAATCACAAACTTTGTATAAAATATAATGTCCTAGAGAAATATTCTTAATGTTAAGTTAAAAAAACACCTATATAAAATACACATACATCATGATGGCATTTTGTTTTTATGTACACACTGAAAAACCAAAAGGAATTATATCACAATATTACAATGTTCTCTGGGTGATGGCTTTTATTTGACATGAGTTCAAGTCAACAGTGAGATCTGACTCCTCAAAAACCTAATGTAACTATATTTCATTTTAATTTATCCACACTTCTCAAATTAGAGTGCACACTGGTAAATATATCAGATACATAAAAGCCACAAGAAACACATACTGTGCCATCCTGGAACCTAAGTTTCAATTAGTTTTACTACAAAAGGTTAAAAGAAATTTTTTAAAACTGCAGAAAACACAAGAATTTTTAGAACAAATGAGGCTTTTCTTCTATTGTATTTCATTGTATGACTGTCCCAAATACAAGGATAACTTCTTCTTAATGATTAGATCACTAACCAGGAAGCCAGGAGAAATAAATTAAGTGTACAGAATTTGCAAAAAATATAAATATGTCTTGGGTGCCTCGCTCAACTCCAACATGCCAAAAATCTCCAGCCTTCCAGAGCCTGAGCAGCGCATGCAGTTCCTGACTGCTGCTTTCCACAAGTATGCTGGAAAGGATGTAAAAATTGCAAACTCTCCAAGAGGGGAGTTCCTAAGCTTCATGAATACAGAACTGGCTGCCTTCACAAAGAACCAGAAGGACCACAGCATCCTTGACTGCATGATGAAGAAGTTAGACCTCAACTGTAACGGGCAGCTAGATTTCTCCAAGAATTTCTTAATCTTATTGGCAGCACGACTATGGCCATGACCCATGACCCCTTTATCATGGGTACCTATTCCCAGATGAAAACCTGAGTAGCCCTTGGGCCTGGCCTCCAAAACCCACTACCCTTTTCCTCTAGCCTCCCAATCATCATCTCCTCATGGCCTCCACATACCCACAGCCCAGCACACCCACCACCCCATGCAAGCCACTCATGCTGGTAGTGTATTTAAAACACACATACACAAAGCCTCGGCATTTAATTTTAATTGTGTTTGTTTTCCCCATGCATGTCTTCCCTTTCGCTTAGAGCTGCTACTTTTGCTAGTATCAGACATGTTTACAATTAGCAGTCATTCAACCCTCTTCTACTTTGCTAAGGTCATAGACAGCAGGTAACCCTAAATTCTTTTATGATCTTATTTCCCAACTGACAGGAATAATAAGTAATCAATTCCAGGTAGACCGCAGCCTTAACTATGAAAAATAAAGCAATAATACAGCTTACAGAAGATAACACAGGAGAATTTATAGGATCACGGGGAAGGTAAAGATTTCTTAAATCACACACACATACACAGAATACTAACCATAAAGGAAAAATTTTTTTTTGTCTCACTGTGTCGCTCAGGCTGGTCTAGAACTCTTGGCCTCAAGCAATCCTCCTCCTGAGTTGGCCCGCCAAAGCGCTAGGATTACAGGTGTGAGCCACTGCATGTGGCCAGAAAATACTGATTAATTGGGCTACACGAAAATTAGAACTACTGTTCATCAAAAGATGCCATTAAGAGAGTAAAAAGGCAAGAACAGAAGACACCTATATTATGTATATTCAACACAGTATCAGTATCCATAATAAAGAACTCCTATAATCAGCAAGTAAAAGACAAACAGAAAAACTGGACAAGAGACTTAAGTAGCTCGTAAGAGGACATGCAAATAGTCAAACATAAAAAGAGGTCAACTTCATCGGTCACTGGAGAAATGCAAATTAAACCCACAATGAGATTCCACAACACATCCACCATAATGGCTAAAATTAAAGACTCTACTAAGTGTTGGTGAGAATGTGTAGCAACTGGAACTCTCTCATACACTGCTCATGAGAGAAGGATGTGGTACATTTTGGAAAATGGTTTGGCATTTTCTACTAAAGCTAAATAAACATTTGTGACTCAGCAATTCCTCTTATCAAAAATATTCCACCAAAAGATATATGCAAAATGTTCATTGCAGCCTTATTCATAAGGCCCAAATATTGGGAAAATTCTAAATGACTGTTGCCAGTAGAAAAGAATATAGTATGTAGTGTCTAGTCACGTGCTGGAATATTATACAGCACTAAAAATGAACACGTTACTGGTACCCACAATATGGATGAATCTTACAATGTTGAGCAAAAGAAGCCAGACACAGAAGGAACCACAATGTATAACTGTATAAAAATTCAAAATAAGCAAAATAATCTGCGGTATTCAAAGTAAGGGTAGTGGTTACCTTTGAGAAGGAGGAGGAGAGGTGGTAGTAACTGGTAGGAGAAAATGGGAGATGGGGGGCCAGGCGCGGTGGCTCACGCCTGTAATCCTAGCACTCTGGGAGGCTGAGGCGGGAGGATTGGTTGAGCTCAGGAGATCGAGACCAGCCTGAGCAAGAGCGAGACCCCATCTCTACTAAAAATAGAAAGAAATTAGCTGGACAACTAAAAATATATGGAAAAAATTAGCCAGGCATGGTGGCAGGAACCTGTAGTCCTAGTTGCTTCGGAGGCTAAGGCAGGAGGATTGGCTGAGTCCACGAGTTCGAGGCTGCAATGAGCTGTGAGATGATGGATGTCATTTTGCTTCTCTATAGTAATCATTTTACTATGTATATGTATCCATAATATTATGTCACATACCTTAAACATCGACAACAAAATTTATTTAAAAAAGAACAAGACAGACCTACACGCACTAATATGAAAACAGGTATGTTATCAAATAAAAACAAGGTGCAAAAGTATGTAGCGTTTGAAGGCAGGTGTGTGTGCCTGTAATCCCAGCTACTCAGGAGGCTCAGCCAAGAGGACTGCCTGAGCCCAGGAGTTGGAGGCTGCAGTGAGCTATGATTCTGCCACTACACTCCAGCCTGGGTGACAGAGCAAGACCTTGTCTCTAAAAATAAATAAATAAGTTGATTAATTAATTTTTTAGAAAGTATGCAGTGTGACTTTTTTGTAAAATAACTATTACGTTGTTTGTTTCTCTGTCTCACCTCTAAAATATACAGGACATGAGGAAGGAACTTAACTTCTGGGTTTTATCCCAGAGTTATCCTAGAATAAATACTATGTCAAGCCCATGGTAAGTGTCAAAAAAATTTGTTAAATAAATGAATACTTATTCCAGCAAGGCATATAAGAGGGACTCAATTAAAATTTGTTGAATTTAACAGACACACAGAAAGAAAAAAAAAATCAAAGAATATTATATTAGCAGCGGTTAACTATGAGCCTGGGATTAAGGAGGGGCTTTCGCTTTCATTGAACAATTGGTTAAGCACTGTCTTCTCCAAGGGTCAGTGTGCTACACAGAGAGATACACAACGATGAACAAGAACAGACAAGGATAAAGGTTTCATGGAGCAAAAACACCTATTAAACCAACAACATACATTAAACTGATAATTTTTATAGTTGGGTTAAGTAGAAAAAGTATAGCATGTAGGCAAGGTGAGGTAGCTCATGCCTGTAATCCTAGCATTCTGGGAGGCCAAGGCAGGAGGACAGCTTGAGGTCAGGAGTTCAAGACCAGCCTGAACAAGACCAAGATACTGTCTCTACCAAAAACAGAAAAAATTAGCCAGGTGTGGTGGTGCATGCCTAGTCCCAGCTACTCAGGAGGCTGAAGCAGGATTACTTGAGTCCAGGTATTGGAGGTTGCAGTGAGCTAAGGTGATGCCACGGCGCTGTACCTGGGGTGACAGAGCAAGACTATGTCTCAAAAAAGGAAGGAAGCAAGGAAGGAAGGAAGGGAGGGAGGGAGGGGAAGGGAAAGGGAGGAAGGAAAGAAGAGAGGGAGGAAGGAAGGAAGGAAGGGTATAGCATGCGATAATAGAATAAAAGGGATCCATCTTACTGGGTAAGCTGGGTAATGGGCCCAGAGGGGTTCATTGTACCATCCCCTCTACTGTATATGTTTAAAATTTGCCATAATTAAGATTAAAAATAAAAACTCAAACAAAACAAAACAAAACAAAACAAGTGACCTGACCTGACTTGGTCTGAGCATCAGCAAAAGTGAGCAAGGCAAAAAGAGACCAATTTTGCTAAGGCTCTAACATGAAAAAAATGCAAACCAACTGAAAGAAAAAAGGTGTCACGGAAACATCATGAATGTGGAAAAGAAGCTTCAGAATGTAGGCCCAGGGGTCTTTGTCAGGGTTTTGGACTAGAGCTATGAAGCCACTGAAGTAAGGTGGCATGACAATAGCTTTCTAGAATGCTTTACACATTTCTGTGATGTTTTATAATTGGTAATACTCATGTGCTGTTTCCTTAATGAGAACAGAATAGACATTGTACTCCTATACACAGCTGGAAATACAGCCAGCCTTTGAAAACCATATCAAAATGTTAACTCACAAAAAGAAACACAAATTAAGTATATGACACCATTTTCTGCCTCTCAGATCAAAAAGCATGATTAACACATTGTGTTGGTGAGGGAATGAGGAAACAAGATACTCTTACACGTTGGCAGTGGAAATGTAAAGTGGAACCATCACTGGATCAAAAGGAAGAATGCATATCCCTTACCCAACAATTTTTACTGCAAGGAAGTTACTTGACCACCATCCTCACTGTTAGCAAACAAGTCTGGTCTTAAGAGGACCTATGCTGCAGTCCAAAATGGGGGGGGAGGGGAATCAAGACAATATTTGCAGAATTCTGTGGTTATAGCATTCAGCACACATTGCTTTCATCCTGTGATTCTCTTAAGCTGTCTCAGAAATGTAAATAACTGTCCTGACTCATCCAGTCTTTGAATACGGCCAAACGCCTCATTCCTTCAGCTTTGGTATCTCATAAATTGTGTATAAAGTATTTTAAAAGATTTTTATTTATGATACTATTAATTCTCCAATCTCTTTTTGCAAAAAGTCAGAAGAAATGGTTAAACAAAAGGTGAAAGTGAGTAGAAAAAGAGCTTTTTTGTTTTAAGAGACAAACCATAGAGGAGTAAAAGAGCTTTTGTGATATCTAAATAAAAACCATTCAGACTTTGGGTGAAGCATGGTTTCTTACAACACCAAAAGCAACCAAAATAATAATAATAAAAAACTACAGCCAGTTAAGTATGCAAAAGACTTACAAAAGAAAATTGCAGGCCTGGTACAGTAGCTCCCACCTGTAATCCTAGCACTCTAGGAGGCCCATGTGGGAGGATTGCTTGAGGCCAGGAGTTCAGAACCAGCCTGAGCAAGAACAAGACCAGTCTCAACAAAAAAAAAAAAAAAAAAAAAAATTAGCCAGGAGTAGTGGCTGGAGCCTGTAGTCTCAGCTATTCAGGTGCCTGAGGCAGGAGGATCCCTTAAGCCCAGGAGTTTGAGGTTACAGTGGGCTAAGATGACTCTGCTGCACTCTAGACCGAGTCACAGAGCAAGACCTTGTCTCAAAAAACTGCAGCCAAGCACGGTGGTACACATCTGTGGCCCCAGATACTCAGGAGGCTGAGATAGGAGGACTGCTTGAGCCCAGAAGTTTGAGGCCAGCCCAGACAACACAGCAAGATCCCTCATATCTTAAAAAAAAAAAAAAAAATTGAGCTACATCAAAATTAAAAACTTTTGTACTGAAAATGATATCACCAAGAAAGTTAAAAGATAACCCATAGAATTAGACAAAATGCTTGCAAATCACAAGTCTAATAAGAGATATATGATTGTGCAGAATATGTTAATATAAAGAACTCTTACGACTCAATAATAAAAAGACAGACAACACAATTTAGAAACAGACAAAGGTGGTGGGCACAGTGGCTCACACCTGTAACCCCAGCACTTTGGGAGGTCGAGATGGGAGGCTCGCTTAAGACCAGGCATTCAAGACCAGTCTGGGCAACATAGCAAGACTCCATCTCTACAAAAAAAAAAATTTTAAATTAGCAGGGCATGCTCGTGCACACGTGTAGTTCCAGCTACTTGGGAGAATGAGACAGGATTGCTTGAGACCAGGAGTTCGAGGCTGCAGTGAGCTATAATCAAGCCATTGTACTCCAGCCTGGGCAACAGAGTGAGACCCTGTCTCTTAAAAAAAAAAAAAAAAAAAGTAAAGAAAAAAGACAA
Source organism: Indri indri (assembly GCA_004363605.1). NCBI lineage: Eukaryota > Metazoa > Chordata > Mammalia > Primates > Indriidae > Indri > Indri indri. The sequence goes on from RJWJ010005961.1 coordinate 51,904, forward strand.
GACAGCAACAAGTGTAAGAATGTGTAGAAATTGGAATCCTCATACATTGCTTGTGAGCATGTAAAACTGTACAGTCACTTTGGAAAACAACCTGACAGTGCCTCAAAATGTTAAACAATTACCACACAACCCAGCAATCCTACTCCTAGGTACATACCCAAGAGAAATCAAAACAAACGCCCACACAGAAACATATACACAAATGTTCACAGCAGCATTATTCACCATAGTTAAAAAGCAGAACAACCCAAATGTTCATCAAGTGATGGATGAATACATAAAACGTGGTAGATTTACCACGATGGGATATACATACGATGGGATACTATTGGGCAACAAAAAGAAATGAAAACAGCCAACAAGCACATGAAAAGGTACACAACCCATCAGTCATTAGGAAAATGCAAATCAAACCCACAAAGATATATCACTTCATACCCACCTGCATGGCCTAATCAGAAAAACAGATAATAACAAGTGTTAGCAAGGATGAAGAGAAATTTGAACCCCCATCCATTGCTGGTGGGAATGTAAAATGGTGCATCCACAGTGGGAAAGTTCAGTGGTTACTCAGTAAGTTAAACAAAGAATTACCACATGATCCAGAAATCCCACTCCCAGGCATATACCCAAAAGACCTACAAACTGGTGTTCAAACAAAAACTTGTACATGAATGTTCAGGGAGGTACTACTACCCACAGTAGCCAAAAGATGAAAATAATCAAAATGTCCATCAACTGATGAATGTTTGATAAACAAAATGCGGTATATCCATACAATGGAATATTATTCAGCCATAAGGAATAAAATACTGACACATGCTACAACATGGAAGACCCTTGAAAACATTATGCTAAGTGAAGGAAGCCAGGCACAAAAGTCCACATATTGCATGATTCCATTTATATGAAATGTCCAGAATCGGCAAATTTAGAGACAGAAAGTAGCTCAGTGCTTGTCTGGAGCTCAGGGTGGGGGTGGGGAGACAAGGGAAAACTGAATGCTAATCTAAGGGGCACAGGATTTCTTTTGGGGAGGCCAAAAATGGTCTAAAATCAAATGTTGTTGATGGCTGAATGACTCTGTGAATACACTAAAAAATAACGGATTGTACACTTTAAATCAGTGAAGCTTATGGCATGTAAATTGTATCACAATAAAGTCTTTTTAAAAACTTAAAAAAAACTGTTTGGATACAAATGTTGCAAATGCAGCTTAAAACTCACCTTCTCCATGACACTCCCCTCATCTCCTCTAATTCCTTTAAAATCAGAGCCATTACAGTGACAGTTTACATTTTTGGTTACTCTGGAACCTAATTATGTTGAGAAAGTGACTGAAGCTTGATAATTTGTATTATACACAGACTTCTGTCATTCCAGTACTTACTTTGGAGTTAGATTTGCCTTCTTTTGTGAGTCAGATGCCCAGAGCTTGGAATTATTCGTTTGCCTTATGGAAGCTCCCTAATTTGTTTCACTTTTCAAACTAGACTTTAAGTTCCAAAGGCAGAGTCCATGACTTCCATTCCTTCTGAATCCCCCAGCGGAATGTAAAAACTCCACAAAGCATTTACTAAATGCCTGCTGAAAGAAGGCTACTGAGCATGCCCGGCTTAGACAAGTCAATTCAACAACATTCCGGAACAAAAACTACAGTTCCCGCGTTACCAGGTGGAAACAGGGAAGACACAGGCACAAAGCCTAAGGATTCCATCTAGAACAGGGGGTTAAGGAAAGGCAAGGTCCAAGGGCTTAGCAGAAGTGAAGGACAGCACTTTCGCAGCTCATACTCAGTAGAGCGGTGTCGAGTCAGAACGACCAAAATAAGGCTAAAAAAATACAAGATTAACGAGTGAGGGAAGGTCAACTGGGAATGCAGTAAGCCAATGACGTAGTCCAACCACAGGTTTTTCTAAAGCTGCCTTCCCCCAAAATAATACTAAGATGATCATCAGGCCATCGGCATCAACACTAATACAAGATATACTGTCATGAAGTTCACTTCCAAGAAGTTCCTTTTCACAAACGAAAAAACCGAGCCGTGCCCAAAATATATACCAACCATCAACGCTTGCTAAGCTCTCGGCTCCTGCCTTCATCTCCACCGCCATCTTCTGGATGGGAACCCAAAACCTTTCTAATGGGCTTTCGCTAGCATCACCTCCGCGCAGAGCCCGGGAAGGCTGCATTTGTCAGGTCGCCCAGACCGCGGAAAGAGAAAAACTCCACCTCGCACTTCTCGGTGCCTCCCAAATGCACGCAATGGGTGGCCGTCTTCCTTCCCCCCGCCCTGCCCCGGCTCTCCAAGGTCCGGCGCGAGGAGCCCGCGAGGCGCGGTGCGCGGGCCTCACCTGCACACGCCGCGGATGCAGGGCTCCAGCCAGATGCGGTAAGCAGTCTCGATGTGCTCCTGCGACACCTCCTCGGGCCGCACCGTCTCCGCCCAGCGCCAGGCCGCCTTCTCCAGCTGCAACCGCGGGGCCATGGCCTTGGCCCGAGAAGCGCCTCCCTAGTCGGGCCGCCACTGCCGCCGCCGCCACCTCCGCCGCCGCCCAAATGGTCTCCGCCACCTGCCAGCGATGACGACCAGGCGCTCGCTTAGGCAGCTGGCCAGTCAATCACCTGTGCGCGCCACGGCTGCCGCGCCCTCCCGCGTCCGACCCGCACGACCGGCCGCAAAGTGTCGCCGCCGACACCCGACACCGCCCGCGCCCGGGATGTTGGAGGTGTACTCCCCGCCGCGGTGGGCGCATGCGCATTCCCAGAATCCTCTGCGCCTCCTCCGCCTCGCCTGTAACTCGACAGGCGGAGGAACGGGAAGCGTCTGCCCGAGGCGCCACGTCCTCACTATGCTGCTGGGGCGGCAGCGCCTCAGACCCTGTTCAGGGTAGCGTCCTGAATACCGCTACTCTTAACAAGCCCGCGCCTCAAGGGCGGGAGGCTGGTTGTTCCTGTCTCTGGTACTTTCCCTTTAACAGTGAAGGATTCACGCGAGAGGCTACCCAACGCACACCATAGGTCCGCCTAAACTGCAGGGTGGGACCTGCAGTTTGGATTTAGCAACCAGGTCACCAAAGAAACCGGGGTCAGCTCTCTGGAGGAAGATTTAACTTGAGCCTGGACCGGTTCAGACTCCTTTCCCCAGCACTCCTGACGTCACGAGACGTTCTGGCCTTTTCCTGAGCTAGAACGGGACTACGTGTCCCGGCATGCCCTGCGTCCTATCACTCACTGAATTTGAGGCATGCTGGGATTTGTAGTCCTCGAGGTGGGAGGGCGACGCAGATGGTGCAGGATGGGGTTTCTCTGGGGAGCAGGGTAATGCTTGCAGTTGGCTCCCTCCTCAAGACTTTTATGTCTAAGTGATGATATTGTAGTTTTGTGAAACTGTTCTCTAGCTTCCGGGTTTAAAAACATTTCCTCTCAGCATCACTGGCCTTGGGACCTAAAGAATAGCCTTATCAGAATTGTTTTGCAAACTGTAAAAAGTGCTGCCTGAGTGAGGGTGTTTGAGGACTTTACATTTGAATGGGAGCCCTGCAGGGGTCTAAGCACTAATATTTGACTCTGCTGCTTACCAGCTGGGTGTGTAACCTTGGACTGGATTCTTTAGACAAGCCTTCACTGAAGGCTTGACAAAAATAAGATATAGTCCTTGCCTTTAGAGCTGGGTGAGGGGTGAGCAGTAGAAACAAAGTAAGGTCCCGTTCCCGGCCTCCGGTGGTTTGTAATACTTGGGAAAAGGATTCCCAGAAGAAGTTACCCCTCAGCCCACCCTTAAAAGATGCGTGGAATTTAGCCAGGGTAGAAGAAAGACACCGTTCCAGACAATGGGAACCACAGGAGCAAAGGCACAGAAGAGAGAAATTTGGGGAGGGAGGGCCCCAAATTCTGAGACAGGGACAGGAGAGAGATAAAGCTTGAGAGGAAGGCCAAGAGCTTGCCTGTATTCAAGGGACTCAGTAAAAGATTGAAAGCTGTTGAGTGATATAATGGCGATTTGCATTTTGTATAGCTTCTTCAGCCTGGGTCAAGGTCGGAGGCATAAAAACCTATTATTAGACTATTTTAGTAATGCAGACCAGTGATAATGAAGGTCTGAACTGGGGTGGTGTAATAGGTATGGAATGAGACAAATTTGAAAGATATTTAGGGTATAGAATTACTACAACTTGATGATGTTGACCTAATGTCTCTTCATCTTTCTGTTATTTGACCTTCAAGCCTGGGTCATAGCCCTTTCTCCTTTACCCAAAGCTGTGTCATCCGTTGCCTCACGTAGCACATGATGAAATTGTGAATGTCAGGCCAGGCATGGTGGGTCCTGCCTGTAATCCTAGCACTTTGGGAGGCTGAGGTAGGAGGATCACTTGAGCCCAGGAGTTTGAGACCAGCTTGGGCAGCATAGCAAGACCTACTTCTGCAAAAAAGAGAAAAATTAGCCAGGCATGGTGGCACATGCCTATAATCCTAGCTACTGGGGAGGCTGAAGCAGGAGGATCACTTGAGCCCAGGAAGGAGTTCGAGGCTGCATTGAGCTATAATAGTGCCACTGCGGCTACAGCCTTGGTGACAGAGTGAGACCCTGTCTCAAAAAAAGGAAAAGAAAGAAAGAAATCGTGAATGTCATTCGCCATGCCTTTACTACTTTATGCCAATTTTCTAACTTGGATAGTTAAATGGATATTATTTTTACCAAATGAAATAGAAAATACAGAAGGAGTGAATTTAGAAGGAGGAAGATTATTTCATTATTTCATATATTGCATTTCAGATGCATCAGGGGCATCTGTAACAGAGTAGTCGCCCCTTCTCCCACAGATACAGGAGGGAAATATTGGCAGTGGGGAATATGTAACAGAGGGAATGGTCTGAAAAAACTGGCAAAAATATTTTCTGTCTCTTTAAAACATCCTCCAGTCCTTTTTGAGAACTAAAAACCTGCATCCCCACATCAGGCCACTGGTTGGGAGGGGCAGAGGAATGTCCTTTATTCTTTGTGCTATAGGAGATGGCTAAACTGGAACTCTCCAGGGAGGTCTGGGCGGAGGTCAGGAGATTGTCTTCCCCTGAGATAAGACCAATCAGAACTATCAAATGCAGTTGAACAGCAATTGCCTGAAGCTCTGTATTTCTGCTTATTATTAGGATGATGGCATTTCAGACAGGAGTCTCCATCCTCCTCCTTTGCTGGCAAAGTAATAAACTTTTGTTTCCTTCTCTTCAAACAACTTGCTCTGTTTTTCTGATGCAGCCTTGAGGACAAGTGCCAAGCTCTCAGTAATACATCCATTATTACAGCAAGTGTTATAGCCGGTGGTCCCGAGGACAAACCGAGTGGCACAGGGAGAGTCGGAGAATTGGAGAGTCAGAGAATCAAAGTTTATTCGCCATTGGGCTCAGAGGGGTCTCGCCACCAAATCCTGAGCCCCGTCTACCTGATTTTTCCCATTTTTATTAAGTTGGGGTGGTCCAAGGGGTGGGGTCTCAGATGGCTAAGGTAACAGGTTAGTTGATGTGTCAGGTAATAGGTTAGTATTATGTTAATGTGCCGGGTAATAGGTTAGTATTATGCTGATGCAGGTCTTCCATGAGGGGTGGGGGGGTCTCTGGTGGCTGATATGCCAAGTAATAGATGGGGGTTTTCCTTATCACCATGTCTGGACAACAGACAGGAGTCTGAACTCGGGGGATATATTGCTCCTGCATCCTGAATTTTTAAGTCTCTGCTGGATTATTCTCAACAGCATTCAAATATGCCAGAATTTCTCCCAAGTTTAATAAACCCTCTGTTGACTCCCACATCCCCTCTAGCCACTATCCCATTTCTCTGGTCCCCTTTATAGCAAAACTATGAAGTGTCAACAGTAAAGAAACCAAACTCTGTAAAATAGTTTAAAGAGGTTTATTCTCAACCAAATATGTGCAGCCATGGCCTGGAGAGCCATGCCCAAGAATCCTTGAGCAAGTGGTCTCACCGTGGTTGGTTTATAGTTTGGTTTTATACATTTCAGGGAGATAGGAATTACACATAAAGTCATAAATCCATACATGGAAGGCATACATTGGTTTGGCCTGAAAAGGCAGGACATTTCAAAGTAGGGCATTACAGGTTATAGGTGGGTTTAAAAATTCTTTTGTTTGTAATTGGCTAAAGAAATGAAGCTTTAGGCTGGGCGTGGTGGCTCATGCCTGTAATCCTAACACTCTGGGAGGCAGAGGCAGGAGGATCACTTGAGGTAAGGAGTTCGAGACCAGCCTCAGCAAGAGTGAGAGAAACCCTGTCGCTACTAAAAATAAAAAAAAAATTAGCTGGGCAACTAAAAATAGAAAAAAAAAATTGGCCGAGTGTGGCGATGCGTGGCTGTAGTCCCAGCTACTTGGGAGACTGAGACTGAGGCAGGAGGATCACTTGAGCTCAGGAGTTTGAGGTTGCTGTGAGCTAGGCTGATGCCATGGCACTCTAGCCCAGGCAACAGAGAAAGACTGTCTCAAAAAAAAAAAAAAAAAAAAGAAATGAAGCTTTGTCTAAAGGCTTGGAATGTTTTGAGTTAAGATAAGGAAGTCTGTTAATCGGAAATAAGCCGCTGGACATATACTGGACGTACACCCAGACTCAACTGATCTGTTAAATAAATTAATGACCTGCAGGTGTGCAGGTGTGGTCTATGCTTTGCATAGCCTCAGGCCTGTTAGTGAGTTACAAAGGATATCCCCAAGAAGGGAGGGGGGCATGAGGAGGCGTGTCTGACCTCCCTTCTCATGGCCAGCAACTCAGCTTTAGGGCATCTCTGGGGTCCCCTTGGCTAAGAGGGGGTCCATTCAGTCAGCTGGGGAGCTTAAGATTTTATTTTAGTTCACAAAAGCGTTTCTATACTCCGGCTCTCCTCCTCCTACTGCTCCTTAAACCTGTTCCAAACCCAGTTCTTGCCTCTATCACCCCCAAACTACTCATATGAAGGTCACCGATGGCCTCCACCTGGTCGAATCCAGTGGTAAGCTCTTACTCTGTTTATTTTACTGGACCTGTCGGCAGCATTTGACCTAGTTTTTCACACCCTCCTCTTGGAAACGCTTTCTTCTGTTAACGGGACACCACACTCCCCTGGTTTTCCCTTTAGTCACCAGCCTTTCCTTTTCGGGTTCCTTTGCTGCTGCTTTCTCATCTCTCTAACCTGTAAACTCGAGTGGCCTCGGATTCAGTCCCTTGGACTTCTCTACATTTACACCCTGGGTGATCTCATCTCCTCCTGTGCCTTTAAATACTTCCTATGTGAGCACGAGGTCAAAATTCATATCTCCAGACCTGACCTAGTTTCTAAAATGCCAGACTGGTATATCCTGCTGTTTATTTGGCATTGCCAGTGTGCCATAGATATCTCACACTTATCTATCTCACAATAGATAAGGTCCAAAAATGTATCATTTTTTAAAATTTATGTCTTTTTTTTAAGAGACAGGGTCTTAATATGTTGCCCAGGCTGGTCTTGAACTCCTGGCCTCAAATGATCCTCTTCCCCACCCCTCTTCTTCCCTCCCCACCCGCTTACCCCTGCCTGGGATTATGGGCATGAGCCACCATGTCCAGCTGCAAACTATATCCTTATCCCATTTCCAACCTCTCCCCTCCCCAAATATCCTTCTGTAATCTTTATCCATCTCAGTAGGTGGGCACTTCATCCTTCCATAAGTTTTAGAAGCATACTTAACTTCTCTTTCTCTGTCATTTTCGTCCAGTCCTAACATGAAACCTATCCGCTGTGCCTTCAAAATATATATAGAATACAATCTGTTACCACTCCAGTCTCTCACCTGGATTATTGCAAGAGCTTCCTGACTGGTCACCCAGTTTTCACCATTGCCTCTTTATAGTCTGTTCTCAGCATATAAACCATATGTGTCATTCCTCAAAAAATTCCAAAGATTTTCCATCTCATTCAGAATAAATGACAAAGGCTTTCCCACTGTATCTTCCTGCTCAGACCTCATTTCCTAACACTCTCCCTCCCTGCAACTTTGCTCCAATGACACTACCTTCCTCCCTGTGCCATAACTACCCAAGCAGCCTCCTGCCCACGGGCCTTTGCATTTGCTGTTTCCCCTGCCTGGAACACTTCCCCCCACACAGCTACGGAGCTTGCTCCTTCACCTAGGAAGTGACTGGAAGAGGAGAAAGAAGGAGGAAGGTGCAGAAGAAACAACTGCTAGATATAAGGAGAATCATAAGAATTGAGAATCTCAGAAGCTTAGGGAGGAAAATTTAAAGAAGAGGGGAATGGTCAGTTATGCTGAGTCCCCCTCTATCTTCCTCCTCATTTCTTGGCTCCCTTTGCTATAAATTAATTGAAAGGATTATCTGTTTCAGCACTGTCCAATAGAAATATGAGCTGCATATATAATTTTGAATTTTCTAGTTAACTACTGTTTTTTTTCTTTTCTTTTCTTTCTTTTTTTCTTTTTTTTTGAGACAGAGTCTCACTCTGTTGCCTGGGCTAGAGTGCCGTGGCATCAGCCTAGCTCACAGCAACCTCAAACTCCTGGGCTCAAGCGCTCCTCCTGCCTCAGCCTCCCGAGTAGCTGGGACTATAGGCATGCATCACCATGCCTGGCTAATTTTTTCTATATATTTTTTAGTTGTCCGGCTAATCGCTTTCTATTTTTTTTAGTAGAGACAGGGTCTCACTCTTGCTCAGGCTGGTCTTGAACTCCATGCCTCAAGTGATCCTCCCACCTCGGCCTCCCAAAGTGTTAGGATTACAGGCCTGGGCCAGCACACCCAGCCTAATTTTTAAAATTTTTTGTAGAGATGTTGCCTACCCATTATACTTTATTTTTATTTCTGTTGTCTATTGTTAAGCTCCATTTTTCTTCTGGCCACACTAGTGACTTATAGGGACTCAGATTTGCCTAATTATGCCTTATTTTTCTAATTTAGTAAAGATGACTGTGATTTCTTTATTTCATTCATGAATTTTTTACTGTAGGGGGTATTAACAACCTCTGCCAATAAATACATGGGTAACAGAAGGGGAAGAACTGTCTTCTCATGTGACTTAATATTGAGAAATCTTGCTTCACTTGTTGTCATGGAACGAACATGAATTTGGAAGTCAGACCCCGAGTTCAAATTCTGATCTGTCCCTTCCACTGTGGATTGAAACTAAACACCACGCTTGGCTGGTGTGGGACATGAGCTTAGTGTGACCAGAAGGGGGCGCTTTCTCAGGTTGCTGAGTAAAGGCAGACAAGGACAGGCTCTCCCAAACCTTCTAGGCTTTGTGTGTGTGTCTCCTTCTGCCTGGAGCACTGTTGACCTTCTCCTTACCTTGCTAGCTTCTATCCAGACTTCAGATTTCAGCTCAGACAATTCCTCTTGCTTCCCTATTTTCTAGTTATATAACATCTTTGTGCCTCAGTTTCTTCACCTGTAAAATGGAGATGATAATAGTACCACTTCATGGGGCTATTTTGATGAATAAGTGAGCCAACCCATGAAAACCATCCTTACCAAATAGTAACTCAATAGATTATGATTAATTTATCATTGATAATATTTTCATTAGTGTTAATATTATTTATTAATTGTATTAATACTTGTTCATTTTATTATTTCTTGGCTTCTCTGCTCCAGAGCAGCCGGCTTCCCCTCTCTCTGTTCCCACAGAGATGCTGGATTGTACTTTTGCTTTGCTTGTCTGCCAGGCTCTCACCTGCTTAAAGGCAGAGGTGTGTCCTTTATCACTGTACCCAGCTCCTAGTGCAGAGCCAGGTACTTCAGGACGCAAGGTCAAAGTGGGACAACAGAATAGAAAGGGAACAGGGTCTGGTGCCACACAGAAATGGTCTCGTTAGGGTGGAAGCCTCTGGTGGGTGTTCACAGTGCAGGTGGAGAAAGATTTCTCATGCAGAGATATACGCAGATATAAAAGTAAAAAGTTTATTGTATCCTTTAGACGGACAGAGAGAAAGAGAGAGAGAGAGAGAGAGAGAGCAGGAGATGGTGTGACGTCCCAAAGAAAGAGAAGGGGGTGCCAGCCTTGAAGCCAAGTGGCTCGCTGATTTTAAGGGGGACAAAGAGGAAAAAAAAACAGTGACAGCTGTCAGTTGATAACAAAAGCGGCTACAGGATGTCAAAGTCCAAGAGTTGGTTTCCTGCCTTTTCCTGGAGAAGGGATTATCACTGGAGATGAGACTCTGTCCTCGAGATGTGGTTGAGGATGGGAGCTGGCACCCTCTTTGCTTAGGAACTCTTTAGACTGTAAGAAGCACATTCTCAAAAAACAATTTTGAAAGAGAGAGATTTACATCCCTTTTCTGTCTATTCAGATCTCTTCAGAAGTTGTGCAAAACAGAACTGCAGGGTGCCTACTAGTGAGAGAACTCATAGGATTGATCCTTAACTGTTACTGGGGAAATTGTGGATTAAGTATTTTCCTGTTATTTTTGCAAGGCTGCCCCTTTCACCTCCCACTTCCTGGGCTACCCGGAACGATAGCCCTAATGTCTCTGGACTTCGGCTTCTTCATGTGTATATGAGAGGTGAGGATTATGCTTGCCTCATGGCTTTTCTGGGGTGAGGGTATTCAAAGCACCAGGCTTGGAATTGTTGTCAATGAATAATTATTTATTAGTACCAAGTGTGTGTTGCATGCAAGAATGTGACAGATGTGATGTGACATTCTCCATGCAGAAGGATCAGCCCATATCCAAGACTCAAAGAGCTTTTAAGAGATGAACCCATTTTTAAGAATAATAAAGGCACCCCTGTGGGCGGGGCAGGGGTCCTTCTCCTCGGTGACCAGAACATAGAGGGAAGAGACCACCGAGGCCTCAGGCTCCAGATGCTTGGCTTCTTGATAGAGCTGCCACCATCCTGGGCCTGTAAACTGGGAGGCATCCTCAGCCTCCCAGCAGCTGTTTCCGGGATGCACGGCCACATTCCTCATTCTTGTATTGGCTTAGACTGCCCCCTAGGGGCATGTTCCTCCAGAACCAGGGTACCAGTGGACAGTTAGGAGGGGACCAAGCCCCTTCTCTCCTGTGCTCACTCGCGTGGCAATCTCACCCCATCTCATAGCTTTGCATACCATCCGTGTCTGTGCCACTCCCAAGATGATATCCCCAGTCCATGCTACACCCCTGAACTCCAGACTAGGAGATCCGACTGCCACTTGTCCTCTCTCTTTCCTTAGCCAGATTCCCAAATGCCTGTGGCCACCTGATTAGAAGTAAGGTGTGAGGGAGGAGAGGTCAGGGGTGGAAAGAGAAAGTGGTCTGAACTGACTGTGGTTAAAATTTCTTTTTCTTTTCCTTTTTTTTTTAGACATAGGGTCTCACTCTATTGCCCAGGCTGGAGTGCAGTGGCACAATCATAATTCACTGTAACTCCTGGGCTCAAGTGATCCTCTTTGCTCAGCCTCCCAAGTAGCTGGGACTACAGGTGTGTGCCACCGTGCCCGGCTAATTCTTTTATTTTTTGTAGAGACAGGTCTCACTATGTTGCCCAAGCTGGTCTCAAACTCCTGGGCTCAAGCCATCCTTCCACCGTGGCCTCCCAAAGTGCAGCCATTACAGGCCTGAGACATCCTGCCCGGCCCTAAATTTTCTTATGTTTGCAAACTTTTTAAAAATTTTGATAAGAAACACATAACATAGAATGTACTTTCTTAACCATTTCTATGCGTACAGTTCAATAGTGTTAAGTATATTCACATTACTGTGCAACAGATCTCTAGAACTTTTCATCTTGCAAAACTGAAAGTCTATGCCCGTTCTTACTTTTGCAGATTTTGTGAAAACATGTAATCCCATGCAAGGCGGGGGGTCGTAAAGCTTAAACTTCATGAGCTTCATGATAAATACCCTCCTGCCGAGGGCAGATTAGCGTCCTCTCAGAGTTACCTGTGACCTAGCCTCGGACATCAGACACCGTAGGAAATCAAGGTCACATCACGTGTCACCTCCAGCGGGGAGAACCTTTACAGAGTGTATGGTCCAGAGGTTCTAACCTTCACATGGAGTCCTTGGATTATGGGGTGGTGTCTCAGGGGCTACGGTTGGGGGCTGTTGCAGCTCCTTCCCTGCCCCACTTGAAACATGGATCACCTCTGTTTAAATAATAATAATGATGAAATTAATAGTCATCAAGCTGGCATGCATTAGGCACTTTACTATATGATAGACACTATTCTAAGTACCCCGCTTTTGTTAAGTTACTTAATCCTTATGGTGTAACTATGTACTTGGAACTCTCATCCCATTTTACAGAGGAAGATACTGAGGCTTGAAAAGTTTCTGTTTTATGTATTAAGGTTCCATGTAAGATAACTTTTGAAACAAATTGTTCTACTAATAACACATTTTGGAAAAGCCTGAATTAGTCCAAGCTTTATTTTACACATGGGAAAGTAAAACCCAGAAAAAGGGAGGTCGTTTGCTCAGTGTGTACATTTATTTTTTCTTTATTTCCTGGATCCCTGCTCTGTGCCAGGCACAGTGCTATGGCCTAGGGGTTCAGAAGTCAACAAGGCACTCATGGAACATAATTTTATATATGTATATATGTATATATATTTTTAGAGACAAGGTCTCACTCTGTCACCCAGGCTGGAGGGCAGTGGCACAATCATAGCTCACTGCAGCCTCAAACTCCTGGGCTCAAGGTATCCTCCTGCCTCAGCCTCCTGGATAGCTGGGACTATAGGCTGAGCCAACATGCCTGGCAGGAACATAATTTTAGTAGGAGCCAATGGACAATATATACAAGAAATCAATAAGGGAAATTCCAGAGAGTACCGAGATGATACATTTGGGAAGATGCGATTGAGTGACAAGGGGGTAGAGGGCTAATTTAGATTGAGAGGTGGTCAGAGAAGTATGGTCTGTGGAGGTGACGTGTGAGCCACACCCTAAGGACCTGAAGAAGCCAGCCACGGACCACTATGGGAGAAGAGAACTCCAGGGAGAGGGAACTGCAAGTGCAAAGGCCCTGAGGCAGGAATGCTTTGTTAGTAATAGAGCAGACTTCAGTTCCAGTGTTCCTTCACCACTGGAGGCCCTCTCTTGAGGCCCTCTCTACGAGAGAGCCTCCCTTGGTGTCCTGGACCTCCCTCAAGCTCAGTCCCTATGGTGCCAACTTATTTAGGAAGGCAGCAGCTCTCTGAGGCTGTGGGTCCCCCTCCCAGGAGACCTGTGGCTATACCGGATCTGAGCAGCCTCGTTCCTGTCTGGCAGGGTGTGAGCAGACATCTCCCTGCCGTCTCTCTCCAGGCTGCAGC
>RJWJ010005962.1:0-12933 GCA_004363605.1 Indri indri
AAAAAAAAAAAAAAAAAAAATTAGCCAGGTGTGGTGGCACGTGCCTGTAGTCCCAGCTACTCGGGAGGCTGAGACAGGAGGATCCCTTGAGCCCAGGAGACTGAGGTTACAGTGAGCTAGGATTGCACCACTGCACTCTTGCAGCTTAGGTGACAGAGACCTTGTCTCAAAAAACAAAAAAGAAAAAAGAAACAAAACAAAACCCAAAAGCCTCTGCTAATTCCCTGACCATATCTCACCGTCCTCCCCACAGCAGCACACTCCCCATCCCCCAGACCAGAGCAGCCTCCCCAGCTACAAGCTTTGCACAAAGCAGATGGAAAATGAGAGAAAGGATTTTCCTTCCTGGTTCTCCATTCTTTTGTCTAAAAAAGTGTGCTTCATTCGCTTCTATTTTTAACTTCCTGCTAGTTTTAGCCGTCCCATCTTGCTGACCAGAGGGAGGAGGGGAAGGGGTGGAAGCGCATAGAACCCCCTTCCAATCCCAGAAGGCCCCAAGCTTGGCTGGGAAGGCCCAGAGTGTGGGCTTGCCACAGGTGTGGGGAGGAGGAGGCCTTAGAAGCCTGGCAGAGTGGGGCCTGGGAGCATGGGAAGTCAGGGGCAGGAAGGGTCCAGCAGACTTGGTTGGACTGGAGGCGATTTTCCCAGAGCTCTAGAAGGCAAACACCCAGCCCACCTGAGCACTGAGTGCTCCCTCCACAAAGCCAAGTCCTGACCGGGGGCTAGTGGGGTCCCACCTCCAATTCTCCCCAGATCCACACAACCCAGACTCAACTATCCCTCCCAGACCCTGGATCTAGGGCTGGAACGCCGCTGGCTTTTAGGCAAGTTGCTTAACCTCTTTGAACTTCAATTTTCCTTGTCTATAAAGGGGGCGATAAAAATATCACCTACCTCACAAGGAGGTTGTTAGGAATGAATCAGTGCTTTTAAAGCCTAGCGCAGTGCCAGGCACACAGCAAACGCTCACTAATGCTGCTTGTTAATATTATCCTTAGTATATTTTCCACCCGGGTCGCTGCAGCCGCCCCTGCGCTCCCGGAAGGGTGCCTCTCACAACCCAGGCTCCCAGAGCCTCGGCCCGAGGCGCCTGTCCCCGCGCAGCCCCTAGAGGGCGCCCGGAACTCACTTGTCCTGGTTTTCTGCGACCAAGTGCCAGGTCTGGCTCCCACTTCTGGGTGGCTCTTGAGTCGCCGCCACCGCCTCCAGCTTTTTGGGTCTTGTGGCTCCTCCCGTAGCAAAAAATAAATGTGGGTTCTGGGACTACAGGGCGGAAAAAGGGAGGGGCAGGAGCAGCCCCACCAAAGCCTCCCTCTAAGGAGGAATACAAAGGGGGTGGGGAGATCACAGGAGGGGGTGTGCTCGCCCCCCCTCCCCGGCCCCCTGCCTCCCCTCACAACCCTCACACCCTTCTCTCACACACAAGGAGGCTGGATTTCCGCAGGCTTGGAGGAGGCAGTGGCAGCAGCTGGATTTTCTGGGCCTTGCTAGCTAGGGTCCTGGCTGGAATCTAGGATGGCCTGCTGTCCCTAAGTCCAGCCTCAGGCACATAGGGTCCTGTCGCCTTCCAAGCTGCAGGGCTGGAAACCGAAAGAGTGGGAGGAAATCCCCACCCCCAGACCCCCAGGAGTTGAGATTGGTCCTCCCACTTCTGGGCTGGGGATGGGGGGCAGGAAGGAGAGGTGCCCATGGGGTAACTGCCTTACAGGAGCTGGCCCCAATGGGCGTGACCTTGTGAGAGTTACTGCAAGAGGCAGCAGTGAAGGTCGGGTGTGTGCGTGTGTGCCTGGCACTACACACCTGCAGCTCCTCTTGGGTAACACTGCACACCCTGGATGTTGCAGAGTCGGAGGGGATAGGTGAGGTTGTACACAGCAACGCAGGCTGTAAGGGGGGCGGTGTGAGTTATACCCACCCCTCAACACAACATTGGTACCCCTTCACTCCCTTGAAATCACCCGCCCCCACCAGCGCCACCCCCACCTCCCACCCCCACCGCCACAGTCATCCCACACACCATCTTTAACGTCTGCTCTGAGCTCCTTGGAAAACCCGACCTGGCTTCAGCGTTCTTGTTCTCACAGGCAGCCTATTCCTATTGGAGTCCCCAGAATAAGAAATCCTGCAGCTGAGGGTGCAGGCAGGGAGGGCTCCCTGGGCCAACCAGGCCAGGGCTGAATGGGGAGCTGGAGGCATTGGACTGGTCATCTGAGCCAGGCAGGAAAAGTGGTGGCAGCTCCTGCCAGTGGCCTAGGCACAGCCTTGCTGTGGGACTCCAAACTCAGCAGATCAGGGAGGGCCGAGGGAGCAGCACTGGGGGCTGTGTGGGAGTGACACATGTGTGAAAGTGGGTAAGAGGGGTGCAGGAGGAGCAAGGCGTAAGGAAGGGGGTGTCTCCTCCTGAGTCTGAGCTGAGGGGCCCTTAGAACAGCTCCAGGGCCACAGCCTCCTAGCTGCCCTGCAGCTTGGTTGCAGAGCTCCAGCTGTTTGGCCCTGCACAGCCCAGAGGGAGGTCCCTGCTTAGTTGTTTTATGCACCAGAAACCTACCTTGCCCACCTGCAGGTCACTCACACACTACCAGGGCACCCATCTGAGTTCAGGCCCAGGACAAACCCCACACCTGCCTCACAGTGGGGGCACTACTGGACAGCCAGTGCTCAGGAGGTACCCACAGCCTTCAAGCACACATGCGGCCACACAAAGGTGCTATTATAGTTAACAGGTTGAGCCAGATTCTCCATGTGCCCTCCACCGCACAGCGCAGGGCCTCTGGGACCCCAGCTCTGACTGGGTTCACGGGCCCACAGGCAGCCACTCACTCAGCCACAGCACCAGGTCTGAGCAGCAGGGCTCTCTGGTTGGGGAAAATTGGTCAGTGCAGGCGGCTAACTCAAGCCAAGGAAGGAAGCAGGCCTTTCTGCCCAGACAGGTTTGTTAATTCTCTTTTGCACCTCAACATACAATTATTCCGATTTGTTTCTTTTCTATTTTTGAAGCAAGACTGGTCATTTCCGGTAGGGGCTGTGGAAGATCGGGACTTTTGAGCTTTCTGTTGTGAGTAGTTGGCCTTGAGCGTGACACTTAGAACCCCACTCCTTTCCAGCCTCCGCCCCACTTCGTGCGGAGTGTGCCGGTCCAGCCGCCCAGGGCAGGCCCAGCGCGGTGCGTCCTTTCTCCGCTGCTGCGGCGCTCGGCGCTCCGCTCGGCCGACGCGGGATTCGCCGAGATTCCGTCCCAACGAATTCCAGGCGGAGAGCGGGGAGTCCTGCGCGGTCCCTCGGCGCCAGGGATCCCAGGGTCCCCTGGAGTCTGGCACCCATGGGAGGCCTAGCCCTGGGCCTGGGAGTGTCGTGGGGGCCCCCACCCCAAGAGCGCACGACCCGGGGCGGGGCCGCAGCGAGCGCGGGGAGCAGGCGGGTGGTATCCGGAAAGCTCGGTGGCCGTCTCCTCAGGGCGCCCGGGCCCCAGCGCTGGGGAAGATCCAGGCATGTGGAATTCGGGCTCTGCGCGAGTCCCCAACAAGCTGGACAGGGTCCGAGAGCAGCCGGGCAGAGGGCCTACATCTGCCCGCACAGTCAGGAGGGTGAGCCCTAGATTGTTCCTGAAGATCTGGGGAGGTAGGAGGTACTTTTGGCGGAGAAAGTTCTGTGCCCAGCTTTGAGCTGTTTCTCGGGAGCGGGTGAAAGCGGGGGTAAGGAGCTCAGACTTTGGAGCCAGTTTCGGGCTGTTGTGTTTGGGCTGGGCGGCCGCTCCACACACGTACCCCAGCTCCTCTGTTAGTCTATAGCCAGAAGGCATCCAGGGGCCTCCGGACACAGCAGCCTCTTGAGGCGGACTCGGGAAATTGGGAGGCGGGAGCAAGGTCCGGTCTCCCCTGAGGTCCTGCGCTCTGGGACGGTGCAGTCGGGAGCGACCGATTGCGTCCAAGAGACGCCAACCGAGGAGAGAAACCGCACCCTGCGAAAAAGACACGCACTCGAGGGCTCCAGTCGGGCGGGAATGGAGGGGACAGCCAGACCTGTTTAGGTAGGAGATGAATTCTGAGGTTCTGGGAGGTTCTGGGAGGTCATTTCCGGATTTCGCTCTGCCTGGCGCAGGGTGTGGCAGCCACGGGGAGACCTGCCTCAGACCCGCGCTGCGGGCAGAAGCCGCTCCCCACACCCAAGGAGGCCGAGGCACTTGTGGGGCTGGGGCGGGGAGGTCTGCCAAGTCCTTTGCATCGGAACCTTCCTGTCTTGCTGAGGTACAAGGATGACCAAACCCACCCTCACTCAGCCAAATCGCCCCTTGGGCTTCTTTGGGTTGGAGGTTGCTGTGCTCTTTGTCCCTGTATTACAAACCCAGATGGCTGCCAGGCAGGAATGAAGGACAGTGGCTCTGACGGTTTGGGTGGCTCCCCCCACCCTTGGTCTCTGTGCACACATCTCTGCAGACCCGTGCAAGCTGCACACCCTACTAACTTGTAGTTTCTAACCACAAAGTTCTCTCACTCTTCCAGAAAAAGCCTCCTATCCCCCCACTCCAACTCACCTGTAGGACGGTGAGTTCCCCAGACCACACACCACCCAGCTTCTTCTAGAATAGCAGACCCAAGTTAGTTTCATTCATCTAGGATTGGTCTAATAGGTCAGGGACTGGATATTATGGGTGTATGTGTACTGTGCCTGCTGTTCTGCTCCAAAAGTGGTCTGGAGACTCCCTGGAGGCCCCCAGGAAGTCACTTCTTTAGATCCCTGTAGGCCAGACTAGTGCTGGGAGGTCCCACTTAGAGCACCAGAGAGGATCCTCACCCTAATTCCTGATTCAGCATGCCTTAGTCTCTGCAGCTTGCTGGTAGGGGCCTGGAACCCCAGAACTCCTAGCAGATTCTGATCTGTACACAATGTATCTGCACTAGACTCCTGCCACCACATACACCACCAGTGCACCGTTGTACCCACTCACATACAGCCACACACACTCACTTGCAGGGACAGTCTCTCACAATGATCCACACTCCCCACTACATTCGCTCCCCCAATTATATCCTGTCACACTAGAGTAAATACAGTTAAAACACACAGCTCACACGATTACATCTCACAATTATACAATTAACGATGATCCACATCATAAGCATTCACACATTTAGCAAAAAATAGATTTACAAAGAAAAACTAATGCGTGTTCTCACAAATATTAACATGGTATATGCACAATCACAAAAACAGGTGATCACAAGATTACCCAAAAAGACAGTCACATTCACACACAGTTATACACACACCACTACGAGCCCGTGCATACAGTGATAGTTTCAATTTACAACTTAAGCAGAAACAAGCGTTTGTGTACAAGAATTGCAAACACACTTAAACACCATTACAAACATTCGCTATCGGTTACAGTCACAAACACGTAATTCTCACGCCCAAAGAAATCCACTTCCTCTCAAGCACTAGCAATCCCAGGCTTTCTCTCCCCGGCTCTGCCTTCTCTGTTTGTCCTTCTTCTTTCCTCTCTTCAGAGCCTGAGAGTCCCGTTCCCCATATGTCCCCCAAGCTCAGGTACTAGCGGCTGCCTCAAAGCACCAGCTCACACCAAACCCAAAGAGCTGAAAAATGGTGGCTCGGCGAGGAGCAGGCAGTCCTGACTCCGGATCCGGAGGGTTTTATTATTTTTTTTCACATAAATTACACAAGCACTTTATAAAATGGTTACACAGAAAACACCTTATAAGTGCATAACTTAACCCCTCCCCACCCAACAGGATCTGGAGAAATGGACTATGTGGAAACCTGTCTGTGCGATGTACCTGGGTGCGGCTGGGACGTGTGGTGGGGGCCCAGCAGGCCGAGTGAGGCTGTTGTGGCTGTCGTGTGTATCGGGGGGGCGGTGGCAGTGGTGGCGGTCGTGGTGTGTCACAGTGTGGCCGTGGCCCTGTGTTTGTGCATGAGCGGGGAAGTGCCATGCTGTTCTGAATGAGTATGGGTCACCCCGGCCCATGTGTGCTAGTGAGGGTCAAGGGTGGGAAGGCTGACTCTGTGCGTACATGACACTCTGCCATAGATCCCTGTGTGGTTCTTGGGTGACACCAGGAGGGACAATGACATTGCCTTTGTGTGGGCCTACAGGTGTCCATGTGTGATGAGAAGTGGGACACAGAGAGGGAGTTTCCCAGGGTAAGTTCAGATGGCAGCCCTGGGGACCCCAGAAGCTCTTTCTCCCCCACCTCCCTCGCTTCTCTCTCTTGGTCCCACATTAAAAATTAAAATGAAATAGACGCAAACTAAGAAGACTGACAGTTCCAGGAGGGAGCGGGACCACATAGGTGTCTAGGAGGGAGTCGCAGGTCCCTATCCTGAACCCTCTTCCACCAAAGAGAAAAGTGTCGGCTTGAGAATGCAGGCTGTGTGAGAGTTGCCGTGTTCCCCTTCCTGTGCAGTCAGTCCGAGGAGGGGAGGAGTGGGGGAGAGTCCTGGCTCTCAGGCCTTGAAGACCCCTGACTAGGTCTGAGGTCCCACAGGGCAGAGTGGGCAGGCTCACTCGCAGGCCGATGCCACGGACGTGACGCTAGTGATCTTAGTCGAGTCGTCAGACCATGGCTGCAGATTCTGCAGAGCGAAGAGCGACGAGTTGTGCACACACAGTGGGTCGGCGGGCAGCGGCTGTGCCAGGCTCTTCTGGAAGGCCTCCTGCTGCAGCTGCAGGAGTATACGGTTCGCCTGCTGCCTCTCGGCCTCTCGCTCCTCCGCAGTCTGCCGTCTGCACCAGGAACAAGCCATTACCTGCCAGGGCACGGACCCAGCTCCCACGAAAGCCCCAGCTCCCCCGTGTGCTCCCAGGAGATAACTTGAGCGAGTACTGTTCCTCTTTGCAGCCCCCAACTCCAGTTCAGGCCCCTTTAATGCATTCCCTTCTCTTGAGGGTCTCCACTCTGACAAAGACTAGAAACCCCCAAAGTGAATGGAGCTGAGGTCTCCCGGAGGAGCAGTGGGAAAGTCTGTGATGCCCAAACAGCTGGGACTCCTCACCTATGCACAGTGCACACACTCCCACCAGCCTCACAGGGCTCAGCCAGGGGCAGGATGGCATCTCACCTCTCCCCAGCCGGGAGGGAGACCAGGCACTGTCTCAAGCCCGAGGGGCCTCACCCTCCCCACAAGTACAGGGCAGAGAGGCAAGGGCCAGTGGATACGATCTGCCTTATGGGACCTCTCTTCTCTCTTCCTTTCTCTCTGCGAACCTCACCCAGATCTTGGGCCTCCTGTGCAGAGCCCTGTGTCCAGGCCGGGCTCCCACCGGACCCACCGGCTTCCTCCCAGGCGGTCCAGAGAGGCAATGACTCACTTATTCCATTTAATGCTGCCCCTCCACTCTGTCAACTGAGATCAAACGTCTGTCTCTAAGGTGGACAGACCTAATGGGAGTCCCCGGGGCCTCCAGAAGCAATTTGTAGGCGATCGATGAAGCTGCGTGAAGCCTGCAAGGGCCTCTTCCAGTGGCAGCCACCCCTTCTTGACTTTTGGTTCTATGTATCTTTCTGTCTCTCATCTTCCCCTTCTTTCCTGCATTTCAAACTGACTAAATGTTTCTCTTCCTTTATGCTTTGTTTTGTCTCTTGTTTTCTCACATCCCCCACCCCTCGGTTCTCTCTGAATTAAGGGAATTTGTTTGAAACGAAAATGGCGGTTTTAGTCGTCCCTTGCTTTTCTTTATGATTAATAAGACTTCTTCGGGCTGCCTGTTTTTCCTCCATTTTTCCCTCGAGTGGGTGTCTTTGTCTTTCCCTTTGTGTTTCAGTTTCTCTCTTTGCCTGCCGCTTTTTGTCTCTGTGTCCCCTCTCTCTGGGGGCCTCCCTGGCTCCCTCCCCTCCACTCAGCCTCAGCCTCTCCTAGGCCTTGGTCACACCAGTGCCCCCAGCCCCAGCTAGTCCCTTATGCCCTCTTTCGCTTTCCAGAGGTCTGAAACCACGTCCCCCCACCTCTCTCCCAGCGGCAGGAATGTTGGGGGGCGGTAGACTCCCGGGGCCGTGGATTCCTTTGTGGCCCCAAGGCGGAATCCCAGGCAGATTCCTCGCCTTCATTCAGAAAGAGAGGAAACTCCAATTCCTTCCTCCTGTCCCAAGGCCCGCCTGGCCCGGCGCCGCGCCGACTTCGCCCAGACTCCTGCTCTCCCCTACGAGGAATAAGCTAGGAGAAACTCCCGCGAGTGTGGAACCGAGTGTGCGGGCCACATGTGCCGGAGGGTGCAGGGGTGCGGAGGGTGCAGCCGGAGAAAGCGCTAGTGTGTGCGCAGAATAAGGCTGCTTAGGAGTGCGTGGGACGCTTCTTGTCGCTGAGGGTAAGGGGAGGGGAGAGCGAGAAAGAGAGAAGTCGAGGTATATTCACGTGAAAAAAGTGCGTAGTTAACTAGTTTGGGCTATGTGACGGGAAGATGTCTGTTTTTCTCACACACACCCATCTGCTCCTAATTGATTCCCCTTTCACTGGGACCCGCGAAACCCCGCCGCAGCCGGCGCAGATTGATTTTCCTGTCGCAGGGTGGGAAACCGGCTGCGCAGAGGCCGGTGTCTGGGGAGGAAGCTCAGCCCGCGGCCGGGGGCCCCAGACGGTCTGCAGGGAGCCCGGCTGGAGCGCTGAAACAAGGCACAGGACCTGTCGCCTCCAGTCCCCCGGACAGAGGACTCCACGAGCACGAGTCTGCGCAAACAAAAAGCTCCCTAGAACCCACTGAGCCCGGAATCTGGACTACATGGAGAGCTCTAACCCGCCTGTTTGTCCAAGCGGCGGCGACTAGCCGCGTCTACACGGGCACAGAGTGTGCTGGCCAGAAAGCCCCGAAGCCTCCGGTAAAACAGAGCCCATCTCTCCAGCCCCATCCCGGCTACCAGCCTCGGTTGCTTCCAGCTCTCGGCGAGCCTAGCAGGAGCCCGCTCCTCCGAAACGACTGGAAAGCAGCCCTCGGAGCGGAGCGGAGGGAGTGTGTGGGCCCCAAGAGGGGCCCCGAGCCGAGAGCTGCCGGAGCCTGGGCCCAGCGGCCCGCCCGCCCTGCTTGCTCACCTCCACTTCGTTCGCCGGTTCTGGAACCAGGTTTTGACCTGCGCGTCGGTCATTTTGAGCGCCTTGGCCAGGGCGGCACGCTCGGCCGAAGCCAGGTACTTCTGGCGGTGGAAGCGCTTCTCCAGCTCGCAGATCTGCAGGCGCGTGAAGGACGTGCGCGGCTTCTTCTTCTTGGGGGGCGTCCGGTTCTGATAGGGGTGACCTATACGGCGTGTTACAGTGAAGGGTGAGAGGGCCACTGGAGCGGGAGACAGACAGACGGCAGAGGCAAGCGGCAGAGCGTCAGGAGGCGTCCCAGGCCCAGCACCCCGCGAGTCAGCGAGCGCAGCGGCTGGACCCCGCAAGCAGGGCCTCGATCCTCGAGTCAGCCCTCAACGCCAAGCCAGCAGCGGGAAATGGCCCCCTCCCGCCCGCCAGGCCGACGCCGCCCCTACCACCGAAGCCTCCGTAGCCCGGGGCTCAGAAGAGCCCAACTCTCTCCGGAGCCCAACTGCCTCCGCTCCACCCCTCACCCAGCGGCAGTCTAAGGGGAGCTAATGGTCCCGGCTTCCCCTGCCCCAGGCCTCCAGGCTCAGAGAAGCCGCCCAACAGTAACAGGACAAGTGTGTTCCAGGCCCCTGACTCTGGGTCCTGACTTGAGCCTCCATCACGCAACAGCACAGACAGATACATAGCATACAACAGGCGCAAACTTACAGATCTATACACCCAAACAAGCCAAAAGACTTAGACAAGCACAGGCACAAGCACCAGCACCGGACACTGGGCAACACAGGGTCATAGCTACACACTCCCTCGGAGCCTCTTTCATCCCTGAAACAGGAATAGGGCAGGCTGTGGCTCCACGAGGTAGGCCCTATGGTGATTACCTTTCACTAGAGACCCAGGACCAGTGAGATTCCTACTGGGCATTCTAGCAGAGCCCTTCAAGACTGGCCTGGCCTAGGTGGGGAAGTGGGATGGGCACCAGGCCCTGCCTCTCCTGCCTAGAGAGAACTTGGGTTGAAGCACTGGGGACCTGGGAGTGAGGGTGCTTCCTGAAAACCCAGAGCAAAGCAGCAGTTCTGCCTCTGACCCCACTTCTGCCACGGCCCCAGAGTTTGGTTAGAGGCTCCAGGAGCAGTTTCCCTGCCTGTGCTGCCTGGAACAGGAGCCAGGAGCCTCCTGGCCCAGTGTCTACCTCTCAGCTGCTTCTCCCACAGTGGCTACACGCACCCGTCATCCACTGTTGGGCACTGAGTCCCAGCCTGGAGTCCCAGTGTTGGGGGGCAGCGGCCTGTGCCTCCTGCCTCCTGCCTCCTCTCTCTGAGGACCAGCCTGCTAGGGCGGGCTTCCCAGAGGCATTTGGAACCCTGGCCTGGCCTGAAGATCAGGGTCTCAGATCTGGGGAACAGAGAGGGGAGTAGGAAGTGAGGACTAGGAGAAGGGGCTCGCGGGTGAGTGCGAGCTGAGTGCCCTGCTGAGAGCGGAAACGGTAGCAGAGGGAGCCAGGCAAGCGGAGGAAGGCACCGAGCAGACAACAGGGAAGGGCGGCAGCCTGCCACCACCTAGTGCTCAATCGGCCCGGGAGTAGTCCTGCCACCGCCACCGATCGATTGCCGGTGGCCGGTGCATTATTCACGCCAGAGATAACAGGGCTGGGCCTGGGGGAGGACGCCGAGCCCGGACAGAACAAATATTAAGAGCGAGCTGTCCCAGGCGGCTCGGCCCTGCTCTGCCACCAACCCGGACGAAGCCTGCAGTCCGAAAACAGCGCCCGCCAGCTCTGCGGCTTTACCTGGGCTCCGGGCCTCTGGCAGGCCCGGCAGCATGGCAGGCACTGGAGCTCGGAGCGCGAAGTGCATGTGTGTGTAGGGGACCGCAAGTGGGGGAACCTGTTCTTGTGTTTGATTCTGGGGCTTGCTGCCTCAGTCAGAGAACAGCAACCCATATGGAAGAAACAGTTTGTTCACACTGCACCCCTTTCTCCGAGATTTCTGAGCCCCAAACGCCATTAGAAGGTAGTCCTGAACCTACACCCCCCTTCACTCTGCCTGACCCGACCCAGGGATCGCGAGGCGGGGCCAGGGAGAGTTTCTCTGAGCAGGGGTTCTGCAGGAGAGACAGAGGGGTCCAGGTTGGGAGAACTCTTCAAGCATGGCGATTCTGTGATCACAGAATCGGGCAGGCAGGTGAACTTGGGGAAATCACCAGGAGGAGCTGGGCGACCTGGAGCGCAGAAGGGACTGCAGGGAGCCACAGGCCGGGCCGGGGAGGGTAACACAGAGCCCAGGCTGCGGCCAGACCGGGCGCGCGCAGGCCGGACTCACCTGTGAACCTGTCCTTTGTGTATCTGCGGTTACTCTCCATCCAGGGGAAGGTGAGGCCAGTGAGGTTGTTGACACCCGGCACGGCAGGCACAGAGGGCACGGTGGGCAAGCCAGTGGCCAGGGGCTGGGGGTGGGCCACGGCTCCGGCTAGCGGCCTGTGCGCCGGCACCCGGATCACCCCCGCAGCGCTCAGCGACCCCCCGCCACCGCTGCCGCCGCCACCGCCGCCGCCAGGACCGGGGCCGCCCGCCAAGGCCATGTTCACGTTGTAGGAGCCGGCCAGTGGACCCATGCTGCAGGCGCCGCCGCCGCCAGCTGGGCCGCCAGGGCCGCCTGGACCGCCAGCACCGTAGGCTCCCGCGCCCCCGGCCCCCGCCCCGGCCGCGGAGCTCCCGCCACCGTAAGTATAGGCGCCTCCGACCAAACAGCCAAGGCCGTATTCTCCGTCCTGGAGGCGCGAGGCGGGCCCCATGCAGCCGCCCTGGTCCGGGCTGTTGAGGATCTGGTCGATGCCAAAGCTGATGGGCTCCGCGTGGCCCGGGTGGAGATGGTGGGGACCCAGGTGCTCCATGCTGGCCCCGGCCCCACGGGGGGGCCCGGGCGGCTGCGCTCGCTGTGCTTGGCTCCGGGGGCAGTGAGCAGGGTCGCAGAGGCAATAGCGGCTTCTGGCTGCGCGGAGACTTGGAGGCAAAGTGCGCTGAAGGGCTAAAGTAGGGGGGAGGGGAGGGAGAGAGGGGGCGTCGTTTTCTTCCCCTCTTCGGCTTCTCTTTCCGCTCTCCGGCTGCTCGCTCGCTGTTGACTCTGGGACATCAATCACCGGGCGAAAAAGCCCGGTGCGAGCGAGCTTCGGCGTTTCGGCCGGGTCTCTCCATTGGCTGTGCGCAGAGAGGAGCCGGGTGAATGACAGCGCGGGGGAGGGGAGGAGAGGGAGAGAGGGAGCCCAGGAGCCCAGACAGATGCAGGAGCCAGAGACAGAGGGACGGCGACCAAGCCTTGGAGTAGTTCATGGAGAGAGAGAGAAGACGGGAAACAAGAGGCTTAAAAGGAAAAAGAAAAGAAACAGGAACCAGCCATTCCCAGAGATGGACAGACCCTAGGAGGGGAAAGTCAGAGCCCTCTTCCCCCGCCTGGCAGGAGCCACCCCCTCACTTTGAATTGGGCCAAAAGAGTCCAGCCCACCAGGCTTCTGGGGAAGGGGTGTCCCTGCCCAACTGGAGAATCTCCCCAAGGGCTCAGCTGGGAAGCACCTGTCACTCAACCAAGCGATTTACTCCAAACTTCAAGTCCAGCTTGTTAGAAAGTAGAAGACTGTCTACTCCCCAGGTATGGAGCTCAGGCCCCGAGGCAGGACGGTGAGTTCAGGCTTGTCCTTCTTTAAAACGCAGGCCTATGAACAACTAGGTATATGTCGTTTTTATAAAAATCAACAAGCGCCCCGACTCAGCCTCTTTAGAGAAATTAATGAAGGGAAGGCTTCCTGAAAGACAGGCACAAATCAGGGGAGTTGGTTTGGGGGCCTGCTGCCAGAGTGCCCGGGCCTCAAGATACCCCTTTCCTTTTATTTTATTTTTTTTATTTTTTA
>RJWJ010005962.1:13033-56878 GCA_004363605.1 Indri indri
TACAGGCATGCGCCACCATGCCCGGCTAATTTTTTCTATATATATTTTTAGCTGTCCAATTAATTTCTTTCTATTTTTGGTAGAGACGGGGTCTCGCTCTTGCTCAGGCTGGTCTCGAACTCCTGAGCTCAGGATGATCCGCCCGCCTCGGCCTCCCAGAGTGCTAGGATTACAGGCGTGAGCCACCGCGCCCGGCCTACCCCTTTCCTTTTAAACAAACAGAGCCTCAAGAAGCAATTCCTACAGTGTTTGAATGAATTCAGCTAGATTGCTTTCTACCTTGCAACTAGCCCAGGGCTGGCTCTTCCAGGCAAGGAGCCTCTGGACTGTGGTGAGGGGAAGGAGTTATTTTCCTACTTTTGGAATCTTGGGAGGGAGGCCTAACGGCACTGGGGGCTGGGGCTGGTGGAACTAAGATCAGGGAAG
The DNA here is from genome assembly GCA_004363605.1 of Indri indri. Taxonomy (NCBI): domain Eukaryota; kingdom Metazoa; phylum Chordata; class Mammalia; order Primates; family Indriidae; genus Indri; species Indri indri. The sequence goes on from RJWJ010005962.1 coordinate 13,460, forward strand.
TGTATCCAGGACAAATTTAGGCCTTTGCAAAGTTTTGCCTGTGGCTGCCTGGCTGAGAGCCCAAGAGAGCTCCAGCTTTCTGCTTCCTCTTTTCCCTCGCCAGTAAGGAAAGGTCTACTCCCTCCTAGGAGCCCAGCTCTGGGAAAGGCACAGGTTCCACCACTTGGGATCTATAGAAATATAGGTCTATTTCAGGTCACTTTCAGATTCAACCTGCAAGGAGGGCCTATTCCTATCCGGCAAGATGCTAGAATGTGAAGGTTCACACTCTACTTATCAAGTCTTGTTGTAATCTATTCGCTTTGGCCTACACCAACACTTTCAGATGAGCATTGTCCCTATTTTACAGATGTGAGGAAACCAAATTTTAGAGAGTTTATGGTTGGTATAGGTCAACAGGAGGAACTAGATTTGACTTCCTTTTGAGGGTTAGCCTGGAAACCCGGCTGCTGGGTAGAAGTTCATCTGTATGGCGGAAAACCTTGTCTAAGCTCTAGCCAAGGGGGCAAAGGCCCACTCAAGACAAAGCCAGATGTGAAGTTGGCAGTTGTTTCCAAACACCAAGCAGAAACATCAAGACAGAGCCCCACTCCGTGCCAGTGCTCTCCTCCACACCCACCCAATGCAGGTACTACACCCTGCCCAGGAGGGTGAATGAAACCTCCGTTACTCACTTTGGAAGTTGTTTGAACTAAATGAGAGTCTTTTTCCTGCCTCTTATCTTGAGGGAACTAAATCAGAAATAAACATAAATGTTTATGGAAAAACTGCTTTGTGCCAGGTACCACATCTCACTTATCACAGCAACTGAGAAGTTAATAGAAATATCCCATTTTTTTTATAACCAAGAAAATTGAATGAATGTTCACGGCAGTTTTATTCATAATAGGCCCAAGGGGGAGACAACTCGAATGTCCATCAGCTGATGAATGCATAGACCAAATGTAGTATATTTATACAATGAAATATTATTCAGCCATAAAAAGGAATTAAGGAAGTGCCAGCTCATGCTACAACATGGATGGGCCTAGGAAACTATTATGCTGTGTGAGAGAAGCCAGGCACAGAGGTCACATATTGTGTGATTCAATTTAGATGAAATGTCCCAAATAGGCAAATCCGCAGGGGCAGAGAGTAGATTAGTGGTCGCCAGGGGCTGGGGATGGGGGGAATGGGAACTGACTGCCAAGAGATATAAAATTTCTTTTAGGGTGGTGAAAATATTCTAGAGTTAGACAGTGGTGATGGTTGCACAACTTTGTGAAAATACTAAAAACCATGGAATTGTACATTTTAAAGGGGTGAATATTATGGTATGTGAATGACGTCTCATTTTTAAAAAGAAAAAAATTAGAATTGAGACTTACTGAAGAGGACAAACTTGCCCAAAGTCCTGTAGACAGAGAAGACCAATCTGGGATCCTAAAACCTGGACTGTTTTCCCTGTATGAGGCTGAAAAATACAGGGAGGGGCGCTGCAGCTTCCTTCGAGGCTGGATCCCAGTGGCCTTGCTCCTTGTAGTCTAACCACAGTTCTGCGTGCTGCAGTTAAAACCCTATCTTTCTAGGTAATCCTCAGAACAACTTCTCTTTGCCACTCTCTGGCCCATGCAGAAAACCACTGGAGTATTCCTGATGCTGGCCCCCTTCCTCCTCCAGGTGCACATTTCCAGCTCCTACGACTCCCAATCCTGCCTGTTCCAACCCTTTTGTCATCTTCCCGACCCACGTCTTGAACTACTCAGATGTGGCACCAGTTGTCCAGGGTACCTGAAAAGAGACTTCACCCTTGCTCTCCCAGCCTAAGGTTGGCAGAAGTCACAACTGACCAGTGGCCCACTAAGACTGTCAAGATCTTCTTGTTAAATTTCAGCAAGCCAGGGATATACTGACCTTCCCTTGCCCTCACCATTGCTTGCCTGACTGATTTCTTCTTTACTTTTCTGCCACCTTTCCTGCTTATCAGACTCAACTTTGATCCCAATTCAATTCTGAGGTGCTGGGGTTCTGTGAGTCTGCTTGACCTCAGCCTTTGTCTTCCAACAGGGTAGTGGATGAGGGCCAGGGCTACCCTCTAAGTCCCTTCCTCTCCTGGAAAGATGAGACCAGAGGGGCAGGATTTGTTGGGCTCTAGCCCGCACCCTTCTCCTGGAAGCAGTGTTACCTGAGCACAGTGCTGCAGAGAGGAAAGTTTTCAGACACAGGGAGAAGACTCACACAGAGCTTCTATTTGGTTTCCACAGTGCTTTTGCATTGCAGAGCAGCCCTGTTAGGAAAGAGGAGGCAGGGAAAGAAAACAGGACTCGCAAAGCACCTCCCATGTCCTAGGCACCCTTACTCACAGCAACGATCTCTCCTCTCATCCTCCAATAATCCTGGGATGCGGATTGTGTTATCTCCATTTTACAGATGGGAAAACTGAGGAACTGAAAAAGCTGGAAAGGGGCAGAGACTGGACTTAAATGCTGCTTTTTTGACTCTGTTCATTACAAGCTGCTTCCTCAACCCTAAACTTGGCTCTTGCCTTGCAGCAGTATCTTGCATGAGCCTAGGTGAGTTGCCAACCCTTCTGTCCAGTCCTGAGGCCACCTGGTAGTACCCCTCCCCCAAGTACCATCTCCTCCTCACCCGCAGAATAAAGAAGAGCCTCCAATTAAAAGAAGAGCAGCTGGGGCTGGGGCAGGGGGAGGAGGAAAGGAAAGGCTGGGCCCAGAGGGAGGCCCTTTTGGATCCCACATGGTCCCCTTCCCCCTCTGGGAGAGACCCCCGGGCCAGGGGTTGTCCTTTAGCTTAGGGGTATGTGTGGAAACTTAATTACTTTGTGTTTGTGGGACTGTGTGTGCACTAGGGGGGAGCCAGATGTGAACGCCTGCGTGACAGTGAGGGTTGAGAGGGCTGTGCAGATGTCCAGGGCATGTCTTTAAGAAATAATTTTTTTTTCTCTCCCCTGCCCGCCCAAGAAATAATTTTTAAAATTTATTCGATGAATATTTATTGAGCGTCCAGTGTATATCAGGCACTGTGTTAGGGTGTTAGGATACGACTGCAAGTAAAACACGTGTCAGTAAGAGTATTGGCAGAGAAGAAGGGAGTCTGGGTGTTTTTGCAACTGGATCTATCATGGGAGGATATGTGTTCGTAAAAATGAAAGTGAATGTGTGTTTTTGCAACAGGACGAGGGTGTCTACAACTATTCCTCTGTAATAAGCACCAGTGATGGGGTGAGGGTGTCCCTCTGCTGCTGCGTGCAAGTGTGAGTGCAGTAATGTGTGCTGCCGATGGTGCGTGTATACCTGTGGGAGGTGTGTCTTCTATTCTAATGTGGTTGTCAGGGAAATGGCCACATGTGGGCCTGTGGGTGTGGGGAGGAGGAGACAGGGCATGCCCCGTGGGTACGCAGCAGGGAAAGGTGGAAGGGCTGAGAAATATGCAGGAGGATGTGCAACATGAAATGGTCCACGGTGGGGCCAACGGGGTCTGCAGTGCCAATACCAAAGGTATATGCCCTACCTCACCCACTGTCTCAGTTTGGTATCCCATCAGTGGGCCCCAGGAGAGCAGCTCTGCCTAGGGCCCAGGGCTGCAGGCTGGCCCCAACCTCTCCCATCCTTGTCATCTACCCTGGGCTCTACTCTGATGGCCAGGTGGATCTGTACCTGTACTGGGGCCAAGGACCTTTGGGGGCAGACACTGGGCTAAGATATGGCAGAGGGAGAGGAAGCGAAGAGAGTGCCAGCCTGCTTTGGGCTGCGCCTCCAAGGGCCACCTCTACCTTCTAGGAACCACCCTACTCCCTGAGAAGCTGAGGCTGGCAAGCTCCCTTAGTGTCCTGGGAGTGGGACCTCTGCGGGTGTGTGGGATCCCCCACTGCGCCTGCATAGTAAAACCAAGAAATGAAGCAAGGTTTCTGTCTGGGCCACAACCCTGCAGTGGCCAGATCGACCCAGATTTCTCATCTCAATTCTTCCCTGGTATAGATTTGGCCTTAGAGAAAGGGCCAGTGGAGACTTCAGAGCACCAGGAAACCTGGCCTCCCAGGGGGCCCAATCCTGAGCTGTAGCTGTGGAGGTGAGGGTGGGATTCTTGCACTAGCTCCCAGGTGCTCTGCTGCCTTGGCTTGGGCAGGTCCGGTTATTTCAGGGATGCTCAAGACTCAGTTTGCAGGTTGGAAGCCACTGGGTCCTGCTGAGCTGGGTGGGGCTGTGCGGGGAGTGGAAAACCCACTCAGACCCCGCGGCACGATGACAGTGCCTCAGCCTCTGCCCTGAGCCTGGTGGATCTGAGACGCTTCCTTCCAATAAGAGTGGAGCTGGAATTAGGGTTTGAAATTAACTCCTCCTCCATCAGAAAAGCACAGCGGGGTGGGGAGACCCAGCTGGTGATGGGGTGTGTGTGTGTGTGTGTGTGTGTGTGTGTGTGTGTGTTTGTGTGTGTGCGGTTAATATGTTCCACAAGGTGTCTTGACTGCACACCGAAGCCCAGCATATACACAAATGGGGACATCCAGACACACGAGAACACCCAGTCCTTTCCAGATACAGTGTTGACACAGAGACAACCCTCTCCCACGCAGACACACAGAGGCACACTCGCCCTGCACACAAATATGCAGACACCCCTGGTGTGCAGTCCCCACAGATGCTCGCAAGCCTCCTTCGCCCATCTATGCACAGGCGCCCGCAGACGCCCGACGCACTCAGAAGACCCTGCAGCACAGATTGGCAATAAAACAAAACCAACCCCTCTCCCTTCACACAGACAACCCCAGGGTCGCTGCAGAGGCACCCGACCTCACTCCCACCCAGCCCCTCCTGCTCAGATAAAACAAAAACACCCCCTCCCCTCTCAAGCATACTCCTATGGCCACGCGGGGTCCACAAGCAACCACACAGTTTCCCAACTTTCCGGGGGACGCCGGGTCGCCAACCCTCGCGGGGACGGGGCGGGAGGCCGAGCCGCAGGTGCCAGAAGTGGGTCGGGTGGGCGCCGAAGGGGAGGCGGGTATCCATATGCATGGGCTCCGCGCACAAAGAGCAGCTGCCCAGAGCGCAGCCCCGGCGGGCCCGGAGTTGCGCCGAGGTGGCGGTGGCCCGGCTAATTGAATTAGGTCGGCCAGGCCCTGCCACCCGCGCGCCACCCGCGTCCGCTCTGCCACCCGTCCCCGGCAGCCGCAGGCGCTCGCTGGGTGTCGAGGGACGGATTGAGGGAAGGAGGCGCCGCCGCCTGAGCCCCGGCCCGAGGCGGCCTCTCCCGCCGGAAATAATCCCATTGTCCCGCGGGCTGCGCGCCGCACTGGGGGCCCGGGATCCCCAACTGGGCTGCGACGCTGTGATTAATGGGATGGCAGCGAGGGAGCTGACACCGGGAAGGGCCGTGGCTCTCCTCCACGCCCCCTTCTCCCTGGTTCTCAGCTGCCCTGGGTTCCGGTGCCCCTGCCCCGCCAGAGGCAGGAAGCAGGGCGGGTAGGGCCTCGGGGCAGGCCGCTGGCCATCAGGTCAGTCGGGTGCCCTGGCGAGAGGCCCAGAGCTGCGGTGAATGAGCCGGCAGGTGTGTGGCCGCCTGCATGACCGTGCGAGAGCACCCAGAGCGGTGAGCCCCAGCGGGGAGCGGGGAGCCGGGGTGTGAAAGCGGCAAATGCATAGTGCCCAGGGTGGGGATGTGGGGCTGCGTGTGGCGAGGCTTGAATAGATATGTAAGGAGACCAAGCTCACGCCCCTGGGGCCCACACCAGCCCCCAAGACCAGGGAGCTGGGCCTGACACTGGCACTGCCCTGGGTCCCACAGGAAGTCCCTGCCTGGCACCTGCCCTCCTGTCAGCCCGGATTTCCACAGCCCCCTCACCCCAGACCCCAGCACCAGCATTTAGCAGTGGCGCTCCCACCTCCCTCCAATGGGCTCCTCCTTCCTGGACAAGGGTGAAGCACCAGCATTTTTTGTTCAGCTCTTCTGAGATCCTCTACATCTCGGTTGTTCTAGTACCAGCGGCTCTTTGAGGTTGGGCACGGACACCTTCCCCCGTAAAAAACAGGAAGCCCATCATATGCATTATACGTGGTTGGGAAATAACTCCTCTGTCCTAGGTGGCCTGGGACTCCTGCGGCAGAGAGCATGTCTGTGTCTGTTCCATCCCTAATTGCAAGTGCCTGGGGGCAGACCAGAGTCCCAGCTTGACCCTCAACACTGACACCACCCATAGGTTCTCCTGACACCAATGAGACCTCCCCGGCTGCTCGGCTCCACCCAAGAATTGTGCAGACCAGGGTGCTCCGGTGGGGTGGACACACAGCCATGCTCCTGAGTCCCATGGGAAGCAGGAGGCCTGGTTCTGGCCAGAGTGGACCTGCGGAGTGTCCTAGGGATCCAGCCTCAGGCCTCCAACAAGGACAGAAGAGGGCTAGCACCCCAGGAACCTAGGGCCACAGCAGGTTTTGGGGATCATCCCAGTGGTTGGCACAGCTTCCAAGGCCTGGCCCCAGCCGGGACCCTTAACCAAGTGCCTCCCACCTGCTGCTACCTCCACTGCCCCCCACGGAGCTTCCTTAAATTTCCCAGTTATGCAGAAAAGACAAGGTCTTCCCTCTTTCCCCCATTCAGCCCTGCAGTAGGTTTGCTTCCTAGCCAAAAAAACTTCCTGACTAGGGGTGGGAGCTAACCAAAGCCAGGAGCCATGTGCCCACCAGAAGGACTCGGTGCATCTGAGGTCTTTGCACCTCATCAGCCAGGGACTGTGGCCTGGGAGGAGTAACACCAAGGGGAGAAGTGGCTGCTACCTCTGCCCACACTGCTCCATTGCTACCCAGGGCTCCCCAAGGTTAACAAGGGAGCTCTGGACTGGGGACAGCCAGCAGGGCCACCCAGAGGGGCAAGGCACCAATGCCGCCCATTCTCATGGGCCAGCCGCCAGGCCTCGATGGTCAGCATAGTATTTCCAGGGACTTTTACCGCAGTGCTGAGATGAGCAGTGACATTCCCCTCTCCCCTTTCATAAATATTGCATCTTCCCAATGCAATTACAGGAGACTGAACGGCATGAGCGTTTACTAAATAAGATTATGGGGTAATGCTAATACAGTTTATGTCTGCGCTCTGACACCAGACAAACTCCCTATTAATAACCTCTCAATGAGGCGCTAGGCTCGGAAAGCAGAGCCCTCAGATGGCCAGGCTGCGCACTCCATAAGAATGGCTTGGCCTTGGCCGCCCTCTTTCAGCGGGTGCCAGGCTCTCCGCGCCCCCAGGCCTCTTGTCTGGGAGCTCCCTCTCTGTGCCCCTTCTCCAGACGCGCCTTCGCCAAGCCAGGAGCCACATTGACTCTCTCACCTCCATTTATCTTCTGTTTCTGCAACAATTTAGTCCCAGCTGGCACTACATCCCTCTCTTCTGAATCCCCTTGGAAGGGCCCAATTTTTGTCCCCCAAAGGGCATACAGGGCACCTCCTACCCTGGCTCAGAAAGTGCTCATGGCTCTGCTTTGCCAATGGGGAAAGTCCAAATCCCTTCCCTTGCCATTCAAGGCCCTTAATTTACTTTCTGCTTCATCTGCAATACCCTCCCCAATCGCTGGCTACCATTGCAGTGAGATAGTGACACTCTCACAGTTTCCCCCTTCACTCCTTGGGTGCAAAGCCCTGACAGCCCCTACTCCCACTCCCACCCCTCAGAAACAGAAAAGAAAATTTCTACTCCTACTGAAAAACTAGGTCAAAGTCCTACCTGTCCTAACATTGTCAGGGCACAATTCATGAGTTCCTCCTCAAGTTGTCAGTAGCGCAGATGTTTTAAAAATTACCTTTTTTTTTTTAAAGACATATGCCTGTAGTCCCAGTTACTCAGGAGGAAGAGGCTGGAGGGTCCCATGAGCTCAGGAGTTAGAGGCCAGCCTGGGCAGTATAGCAAGACCACCATCACTAATAAAAATTAGTTTGCTTTTTTTTTTAAGAGACAAGGTCTCCCTCTGTTACCCAGGCTGGAGTAGCAGTAGTGCAAACATATGTCACTGCAGCCACCAACTCCTGGCCTCAAGTGATCTTCCTGCCTCAGCCTCCAGAGTAGCTGGGACTACAGGCGCATGCCACCATGCCAGGCTAATTTTTAAAAATGTTTTTGTAGAGATGGGGGTCTTGCTGTGTTGCCCAGGCTGGTCTCAAACTCCTGGCCTCAATTGATCCTCTCACCTTGACCTCCAAAAGTGCTGGGATTACAGGCAGGAACCACTGTGCCTGGCCTACAAAAATTTTTTTGTGATTACTTTTTGATTATAAATTTGGAGTCACAGAGACATGGGTTAGAATCCCAGCCACACTGCTTTTATAAATGTGATTGTGAACAGATCAATTCACTTCGCTGACCCTTGCTTTTCTTGTTTACAGAAGAGACATAATGGGTTCTGCCTTCTAATTCATCAAGCTATTGTCAGAATCGACACAAAGATGAAACAATGAAAAAGTTTCCTAATTCATTGGGTATATTTCTGTTTTACTATCTTTTTTGTTATTGCATTGACCTTTATGTAAAATATTTATCATCCACATGGGGCTGGGAGTTGTTGAAACTGAATGTTGTCCAGCCTTGCTCAGTTTTCCAGACTCGGCTGATGAGCTCCTCAGACACACTGGGTGCCTCTCTCTTGCCTCCCTAACTCCCTCTTCTTGGGGCCCTTTAGGGTCTCATTGAGAGGGCAGGGCTAAGGCAGTAGAGACAAGATCTGGAAAAACAGGGTATCCAGGAAGCAGAAAAGTGCAGATAGGATTTCAAGGTCAGGAGAGCCAGCCCCTGCCTCAGGCCTTGCCCAATACCGCTGGCTGTCATTAAAGCAGCCCCAAGTTCTTCTTGGCCTTCAAATAAAAAGACAGTTTATGCCCGAGGACTCAGTAATGAGGAACCAGGGAGGGGCTGGGGAGCCTGCAGTCTCAGCAAAACCTTCCCCACCTCAGAGGCCTCTCCTCCTGCCTCCCTCCTCCCCCATCCCTCTGAAGTCAGCGAAACCTTTGAGCAGCTTCTGGAAGGAGGCTCCTTTGCCTTTGGAGCAGGCAGAAGGATGAGGGGTACTGGCAAGGCCCCTTTATACACCTCCTGGAGGCTGTCTCCAGCTGCTGCCACCTCACTACCGGGCCATCTTGTCCTGGCCTCCGAGAGGCCATAGGGTCTATGGGGACAGTCTGGGGCGCAGGAATGCCTTACCATATTCTCCAATCCCTTGCCCCTTAAAACTGGGGCTAGGCCTAGTGAGGCCAGCACGTACTTACCCCCAACTCCCACCCACCATTCTTGCTCTGGGCTCCAAGCGACTTTGCCTAATGCTGCAAACCTGTCTGAATCTGTCTGGGGGCGTTTCTGACTTACCACGATATTCCTTTGCTTGTTTATGAAGCATTAGACTTGACTCTCTTTCTCTTTCTCTTTCTTTCTTTCTTTCTTTCTTTCTTTCTTTCTTTCTTTCTTTCTTTCTTTCTTTCTTTCTTTCTTCTTTTTCTTTTTTCTTTTGTTTTATTTCTTGAGACAGAGTCTTGAGCTGTCACCTGGGTACAGTACAGTGGCATCATCATAGCTCACTGCAACCTCAAACTCCTGGGCTCAAGCAATCCTCCTGCCTCAGCCTCCCCAAGTAGCTGGGACTACAGGCATGCGCCTCTGCACGCAGCCACCTCTCTTCTCTATTTTCCCTTTTTCTCTACCCCACCTCTGTGGCCAGTCTCCCTCCTGAATCTTTTCTCAGTGCTCTGTTAGTGCTCTGGGTGTAGGAAAACTTCCTAACCAGGCTTTTTACACAGCTTACACATTGTGTGTATACAAACACATACACAAACTCAGGAGTACATATAGACGCTTCACCCTCAACAACACATATACAAACTCCCGAGCATAACAGTCAGTCCGTCACTGAAGTCATGGGTGCAACCATGCAGACACGCATCTGTACTGTCTCCCACTGAAAAGCATGCACTCAGAGAGGCATACGACCACACCGGTGTGCGTGTTCACACAAAAGGACACACAAGCACAAATACATAACCAATCAACATGCCAAGCACAGTTTCTGAAGTTGATTGACTACCCCAGAGTTTCCAAGGGTTCAGAAAAGTGGCTTCTCTTATTCTTGGTGGGAGCTCTGTGTACATATTCTAGTGTGTGTTCAGGTTATTTGGGGCTTGTACAATTGTATGACAGGATTGGGGCAAACCACTCCCTGGAAGGTATCTGAGCTATGAGTCATCCCAGAGGACCTGGAGAAGTAGGAAGAGCAAAACTCTGAGCTGAGGGGTGTGGTTTATTCGCTGGCATGGGGACCTGCCCATCACCTGCACTCTGTAAACCAACTGAAGATCCTAAAACAGGAAGGAGGAACTCGGAGGGCAGGCTTCGAAGGGGTGTGGACTTTGAAACAGGAAAAGAAGGAGCTCTTTGGGCCTCTCTCAGGGAGTGGCTTTCAGCTCCAGAGAGCAGAAGGCAAAGATGGCACTGTCCTCGAGTGGCTACCCGGCCCCTGACAAAGCCAGGCCTGACTGTGGCCAGGAAGAGTAGCTGAGCTGCACCAAACAGGTTCGTTTCCACCTTCCACCTCTGTGTACTTCAGGAAAACCAATCCGGGCAAAGAGAAATAGACTAGGGGAAAGGTGAGGTTTCAGGGGACCAGAGAGGAGCCAAGTGTAATGGAAAGACGAAAGGCATTAATGTCTGACTAGCTGGAGTCAAGTTCTCCCTCTGCCACTGCACTACCTATGTGGTCTTTGGCAACACATTTCTGACCTCTCTGACCTGTCGTTTCCTCCTCTATAAAATGAAGATGTGAAGCCAGGCGTGGTGGCTCACACCTGTAATCCCAGCCACTTGGGAGGCTGAGCCAGGAGGATCGCTTGAGCCCAGGAGTACAAGGCCAGCCTGGGCAACATAGCAAGACCCCTACCTCTAAAACAAATGAAAAAAATTATCTGTGCAGAATATATTCAGGGGGGAAAAAAAAGAAAAGAAAAAAATTATCTAGGCACCATGGTACATGCCTATAGTCCCAGCTACCTGGGAGGCTGAGGTGGGAGGATAGCTTGATGCCAGGAGTTTAAGGGTGCAGTGAGCTATGATTGGACCACTGCACTCCAGCCTGGGTGATAGAGCAAGACCCCATCTCTAAATAAATAAATAAAATGGAGGTATGCTATCTACCCCAAGTGACTGGTGAAGATTAAGAGATGAAAAGATGTAAAAGTGCTTAGCCCAACTGCTGGCACAGGGCAGGATCCCAGAGATAGTGGCTGTGTATGAGAAAGAGGTAATTGGAAGGTAACTAGTATAAGAAGGTCTGAAACCCAGGGCAGGAAGATTTAGAGTCTTCCTTCAGACTGGGGCTGCCAGGACCAAGGCAGGACCCAGAAGAAGAAGAGCGGCTACAAGCTGAAGTGCCTGCTCCTGCTCGAGAGGGCAGCGAGTGCGCAGTGTTAATCATTTGATGTCAGACTGCCTGACTTTGAATCCTACTAGCCATGTGACCCACAGTATGTTTCTCTGTGACTCAGTTTCCTCACCAGGAAAATGAGGATGATATCATAATAGGATCTACCCTGTGAGCTTATTATGAGAAGTAAATGAATTAATGTTTGTAAAGTGCTTAGAATAGTGCCTGTCACGTAATATAATGCCATACAAAGGTGTGCTAAATAAACACGAATAAACCAAGCTCCTATGCTGACAGAGAATTGGGTTCTGAGAAGGACTCGAGGGGCCACAGATGGTGAGATCCACACCCTTTAGAACCTCATGCTCTCAAACTCCTTCTTTTGTCCTCAGGTGGCCATGGTGTGTTTACTCAGGAACAAGTTACTCTTTTAAGTCTTCAAGCTGCACAAGGATTTGTTAAGGGAAAAGTGGATGTTTCCTCATATGTTGCTGGTGGTGCTATAAATTGGTTCCATCCTCCCTGGGTTGTGTAACAAAAACCACGATACTGTTCATATCCTTTGATCAGATAATCCCACTTTTGGGACCATATCCCAAGGAAATAAAAAAGCAATTTGTAAAAAGGTGTTTACTGCAGCACTATTCATAATCGCTCAGCCTTGGAAGCAACACGAATGTACAATACTAGGGACATGGTTAAGCGAGCTAGGGAACATCAGCACAAAGGAATAGTACACAGTCATCTGAACTGTTCAATGTGACACAGAAAAATGGCGAGATGGGCCATATTCCTACGTGAAGATGCCAAGTATTATAAAAACGTCAGTATTCCCTAGGGTAATTTGTAGACTTATCAAAAGCCATATGAGAAATTTTCTTGGAATGCAGAAAAAAAATGATTCTAAGTTTCACATGAAAGAATAAATAGGGGCCGGGTGCAGTGGCTCACGGCCATAATCCCAGCACTTTGGGAGGCCAAGGTGGGAGGATCCCTTGAGGCCAGGGGTTCGAGACCAGCCTGGGCAACAGGGAGACCCCATATCTACAAAAAATTCTAAAAATTAACAGGGTGTGGTGGCACGCGCCTGTACTCCCAGTTACTCGGGACTGGGCAGGAGGATCACGTTAGTCCAGGAGTTTGAGGCTACAGTGAGCTATGATGACACCACTGCACTCCAGCCTGGGCAATAGAAGTGAGACCCTGCCTCAAAAAAAAATTAAATAAATAAAGAATAAATAAGTGAACATATCAAACAATTTTCTGAAGAAGAGCAAGTTTCACTAGATGTCAAAACATTTTTTAATAGGGTGATTAAATGGAAACAATGTGGTGTAGGCACCAAAATTGACATTTAGATATAGACATAATCACACTTAAGAATTTAATATAGGAATTAGAAAACAAGGGGAACGGAGCATTACTCAATAAATGGTGTTGAGAGCAGCTTTGCCACTTAAAAATAAATTTAAGCTGGGCGCAGTGGCTCATACTTGTAACCCCAGCAATTTGGGAGGCTGAGGAGGGAGGAACGCTTGAGCCCTGGAGTTCAAGATCAGCTTGGGCAACATATTGAGACCCCATCTCAGAAAAAAAATAAGAAAAATTAGCCAGGTATAGTGGCATGTGCCTGTAGTTCCAGCTACTCGGGAGGCTGAGGCAGGAGCGTCACTGTAGCTCAGGAGTTGGAGGCTGCTGTGAGCTACATGATAGGATGGTGTCACTTGCACTCCAGCCTGGGTGGCAGAGGGAGACCTCATCTCAAAAAAGAAAAAATATATGTTTTATATTGTAGAGAAATAAATGCAAGATGGATTAAAGAATTAGAATGATGACTTTGAGGATGTGTAGCTGCAGGGAAGTATAGGTATAATGTAAATTTTAACAATTTGAAGAAGATTGTATATTCTTACTGATTAAACTAGGAAAAAGCATAGGATGAAACATTATGACTGATGCAAACAGTTGCTGTTTGAAATTGATGGAATTTCTTGTTACTGAGGAGGAAGGAGGTTCAATAAAATGGGGAGGGAAGAGGGATGTAGGTGCTTCCACATCTCTCTCAACACGGAGGCGACATGGGTGCTACCTGTGGAAGGGCTGTGCCTGTACCTGCTCCAGGTCTGTTGGGGGGCCCTGCAGTAGAGATCGGGGCAGCTAGCTGTGGATAGGACCTGCCTTCTGATCTGACCCCTCAACCTGGCCTTTCCTGTCCCCAAACTGGACTCAGATACCTGCCAGCCACCTAGAAGCCAGACTGCTTGGGTTCCAATTCCAATCCTCTGATTAAAAACTGGGTGACCTTGGGCCAGTAACTTAACCTTCCTGGATCTCAGTTTTCTCATCTGTAAAGTGGGGATAATAATAGCACCTATCATAGAGTTATTGTGAGGATTAAAGCAGTTAATTCACATAAAGCCCACAGGATAGCGTCTGTCCCAGAGTAACTTCTCAGTCAAAGCTGGTTGTGATTTGGGTTGGGGTTGAGGGAACGCCAAGGCAGGAGGCAGACAAGGGTGTTTGATTTCCATGAGGACTGTGTCTCCTAGGTCTCTGGCCGGTTTTGAAGCTGAGTCCCCCTGGTTTCTCCTTTGTCTCAGTTGACGAAATGAGAGGGACTTGGCCAAGAGGAGGCCTTTGGTGCAGACCAAGAATCCAGTGAGACACACAGGGCTCAGCTGCTGCAGATTCCTCCCCTGCAGGGGAGTTCAGCGCCCCCCACCCCAGGGACAAGGACCAAGCTGGATCGCCATCAGGGATCCAGGGAAAATAGACTGTGCCTGGGGTCCAAAGAGGGGCCAGGTCCTGGGCACCGGGCTGACTACCCCCTTGCCACCTCTGTCTTGCTTGGAGTGTTCTTGCTCTGGGCTTCCTCCTCACTCCTGCGACCCAAGACTTTGGCTCCGGCCCCAGGTCTCCAGGCTGACAGGAAACGGGGATGCTTTGCTTGAACTGTCTCTATTCTTCTTCCTAAGCCAGGGACAGACGGATGGCAGGGGTGGGAGGCGTCGTGATCTGTTTCTTGTTACCTTCCCCTGTATGTCCCCCATATATAAACCTGCGAGTCTCCTTGTTTTCTGGTTATAACTTTGTGTTTATTGCCATATTTTATCATTATATCACGCTTATTGTAAGTAGCCAAGATAGAGCTTCCCAGGACACACTTAGCGGCCACTTAGCAGCATCCAGGAGAAACAAAGGGAGCAGCCGCTGAGTCCACACAGGATGGAGGGACACACAGGGCAGGGCTCTTGCTTGCAACGTGTTTTCTTCTCCTGGGGACTGGACCGGGTGAACCTTTAAGAGCCAAGGTGGCTGTAGAATAAAGTGAATTTCAGCCCTGGGGAGAAGGGGCCCAGAGGTCAGCTGCAGAGAGAAAGAGGAGGAGGCCTGGGAAGGCTGAGGCCCCTGCCTGCCTCCGCAGGGAGGCCAGCCCCACATGTGCGTCTGAGGCCGTTTGAACCCGACGGTCTGGGTGGATTACCAAGACCTTCTTTCATTCATCCACCTGTGCATTTACTCACTTACTTATCCATGCAGCCAACTTCACCGAGCTTTGCTCGGAGCCCTGGACTGTGCCCAGTGCTGAGCCGGACAGGTCCCTAGACAAGGGGTTCAGGACGGACCCATAGGACGTGGGTCCAGCAATACTTTTATTTCTGAATTGAAGCCAGAATCTACCACTTCTCAACTTTCCTGGGATTCCTGGTGACTTTGTAGTTTCCCTGTGTTTGTTATTTTTGCTAACCCCTGTTTGCCTTGTAGTTCCTGGTGATTAGAAAAACAAGCAAACCAAGCCTTAAACACGGGAAGGGGGACTTACGCTCACTGCAGAGCTTAGGAGCGGAAGAGACCTAGAGAGGCTGCTGAGAGAGGAGGCCAGGGAGGGGGCACGAGCAGTCAGAGCCCTCCTGTGTGTCCCCACCCCTCCCTCGAGGCCATCACCCTTCCTAGTGTCCCCAACCCCCTTCCCTCATCCCTTACTCCTTTCTCCACCCCCTGCTCCCTTTGCATGCCCCCTACCCAGGTACAGCGAGTCTGGCCTCGGCCTGGGATGCTGGAGAACTTGGGCTGGGCCTGAGCACCGCCCCCCTACTGAGCAGTCGCTCTGGGATGAGCGCTGGCCTCCCAGGGTCAAAGGTGGCAGCTTTATTTACTCACAGCCATGCTCTCACTGCCCAGGTCCTTTCATCATTTTTTATAATGGAAACAGCCCAGTGGCCACAGGCGCCCTGGGAGACCACCCCGCCACCTCCCCTCTCCCCCAGCCCCAGACACAGACACTTGTATCCCTCCAATACGGACTCAGGTTTCTCAACAAAGTACGGCTTTGCTCTCAGGACAGTTCTCAGCTGTCGATTTTATCACATTCTTCTGTCTGTTCAGAGCCCCAGCCTGAGAAGCCGGGAGCCGCTGGCGCATGAAAGTGAGCACACGCGTGTGACCGACAGGGCCGCAGGGGAGGCCGAGGGTGCACGGCGTGAGCGTGGCCTCTGTGGTGACAATGAGCTGTGTATGATGTGACTGTGTTGAGAACGTCTTTGTGTGCGTGAAAGCCTGCGTGAGTGCGTGCAAGCAAGGGTACTTGGGGGCAGGTATTTATTAATATACAGACATATATACAATTGTGAGTGTCGACTGGTGGTCACAGGAGTCATGTATGCGTGTGTGTGAGTGCATGTGCATGTATGAGAACTGAGCACGCACGGCTGTGTGTCGGTGTGCACATGTATCTGTGTGTGTCGATGCACACGCGTGTGAGCGGAACGAGTGTGGGCGTGTGTGCATATGTGAGTGCGTGTATATATGTCTGTGTGCAAGCAGTTACGTAGCAGAACCGTATCCAAAACATGTACACGTGAGCCTGCCTGGGTGTGCACATCCGACCTCAGAACTGTGATGTTGAGTGACAGAAGCCAGACACAGAAGTTGACATACTCTGCGATTCCATCTACATAAAGTATGAAAACAGTCAAACTAATCTGTGGTGTGAGAAGTCAGAAGAGGGTCACCCTTGGGGGGACATCGTGCCTGGAAGGGGACATGAAGGCGTTCCTGGGGTACAGATCATGTTCTGCTTTTATCTGTTTCCATAGGTGTGTCTACTTTGAGAAAATCCATTGTAATCTATACTCATATATAGTAATAAATCATAAAGTACATATACAACTTATGTACTGTCTGAATATGTTATAATTCAATGTAACCCAAAAAACAGAACAAGGAGACTGTCCCCTGCACAGTCCCCCACATCCTTCACCCGTGTCCATATCACTCACCTTCCCAGCTCGCCCTGCCCTCCTCCTCCTCCCCACCCCTCACGCCCCTGAAGGGGAGAGGGTGTGCGGGCATGCAGGAGGCGTGGGACTCTGGGTGGCCGAGCCCCAGTGCGAGGCGCCTGCCCAAATCGAGGCTCTCCTTGCTGTGCAGGCCCCCTGCTCTTCCTCAGCTTTCTTGGCCTCCCTCCTGGCCCCCTTCTAAGGCAGTGCCCCTGGGGACAGAGGTCTGATGGAGAAGACTTGGCCCCCAATTTCATGAGCCCCCAAGCTAGAGTCAGGGGTCAGGCCTCAGGGGTGCACACAGACGTGGCAGTACAAGACCAGCCAGTCCACAGAGGGACCAGAGACATGTGGAGGGAGTGGGTGGCTGCAGGGCATGAGGCAAGGATGGCTTTTTATGAAAGAAAAAGAGGCGGTCTCCTCTCTTTGGAGACCCTGTAAAGGTCGACCTTGGTCACACTGTTTAACCTCCCAGGATCTGGTTTCTTAATCTGTAAAGTGAGGGAAAACACTCTGGTTCCAGCCAACACCGTGAGGTCGTCTATGCCTACGTGTGTCTGTGTATTTGTGATCATGTACCTGTGCCTGCGGGTGACGCCTGTGTGATCAAGTGTGCACACGAGCCCACGTGTGTGATTTCATGGGCGTGTGTGCTCATGCGCCATGGAGGAGGTAGGGTAAGTAAATGCCATTTCGAATTACTTCACCCTATGATTCTCACACGCACTTGCCTGGCCACATGTCCCAGTTTGGGGTTCAGAATCTGACTTCTGCCAGTCTCTGGGACATAAGGTCTACACTGGGAAGGGGGCTGTGCTTCCAAGGGGTGAGGGCCAGCCTGACTCAGCTCCCCCAACTCCCTCCAAGCTGGGCCCCCGACTCTGAACACATGCAGTATGCTTCTCAGGCTGGCGCCTGCCTTGGCACCCAGGAGCCTGGCTCTGTCAGCTCCATCCCAAGCCCGGGTCCCTCCCCCAAGTCAGGGCCCTCCCACCTTCTCCCAAACCTGCTCAACCTGCCTGGCAGCCCAGCATCTCCCAGAGGTGCCTCCCAGAGGAGGGATGGATGGGAAGAGCCTGCCCACCTGACCCAGGGGCAGCAAGGGGTGGGAGGGCAGGCTGACCCCTGCAGAAGGGGACGGGAATCAGGCTTGGTGCTGGGCTGCTGCACAGGTGCCTTGCTTCTCTCTGACCTAAGCTTGCAGAGCCCCCTCTGCCCACTCCCCGTCTCTCTTTCCCACCCGCTGAACCCTGAGAGTGATCCACTACTTCTCCCCACCCCCACCCTCAATGATCCCTCCTGGCTCAGCTGACATTTTATCTGAGCCACCCTAGGCTGGCAACAGGGGCGTTGTCACCCCCAGGAGCATCCTGGAAGCATGGGAGTGATGCTAGCTAGATGTGAGCCACCCTCTCCTGCCCAGGGCTCCCTGTGAGGATGGGGCCCTGGCTCTGGACCCTCAACCAAGAGTGAGCCAGTCCCCTCAAGCGCGCTGGGTGCTCGCAGTTACGTGTCTACAAACAGACCCATGCAGCCATTTCACCTCCTTGATGGCAGAAGGGCCAAGACAGTGTTCCCCCTTTTAAAGGGATAAGAAACATTAACATGCGTACACAAATGCACAGAGTAAAAAACATTTGTTGAACACTTACTATGTGCTAGAGGCTGCTCTAAGAATTTTACGCAGCGTGGTTCATCTTAACCTTCGCAGCAATCCTATGGAGTAGATATAGGTTATTATTCCCATTTTAAAGATATGAAGACTGAGGTACAGAGAGCTTAAGTGACTTGGCCAGGATCAGATCTCCAGTAAACAGTGAGTTCAGGATGCAAACCCAGACTACATGGCTACAGAGCCTGTGCTGTCACCACTACGCTACAACATGTGCATAATGACCCCAAGGATATACACAACTACTCATGGTTAGGACAAGCCCTCGCACATACGTAATTATATAGAGAAATACATCACTATTTAGTTGTTAGTCATCACTAACATTTATACGGCAATTTATTTACAAATCACTTTCACACCCAGACACAATGCCGGGAAGGAGGGTTGTTACCCATTTAGCAGATGACACCTAAGGCTACCATTTATTGACTCGGCTGGGGCTCAGCTATTTGGCTGAGAGCAGCCCATCTTTTCTTCTCCGCCCTTTCTCTCTTTAAATAAAAGTAAGGGTGCTTAGTAGTAAAATTAAAACAGGACCAAAGGGAATAAAGGGAAAAGTAAAAGTCTCCCTGCTTTTTCCTGTCATTCCCATCGCCAGAGGTAGACCCTTCCACAGACTGTCAATACACACATAAACAAGTAGTATTGGAGATTATATGTGGTTTCTAATCCTTGCAACGAAGTCCTTATGAAGAAGCTCTTGTCTTTTACAGAGCTTTTACAGATTAAGAAACCTCTTAAAAGTGGGGCATCTCTCCAAGGTCACTCAGGCACTAAGAGGGGAAGTTAGTATTCCAGCTCAAGTCTTCCTGCCCTAGAACCTGTGTCCCCACTGCCCCTTCCTTCTCCATCCCACGCTGCCACCATGCCGGCCCATCACCCTGGAGCTAGGACTCTACTGCTCCTGTCTTAGGGTAAGGTGAGCGCTGTGCTGGAAAAGTACATCCCCTTTGGAAACCCAAGGGGTTGCAGAGCTGAGCTGGTTGCGGGGTGGGGAGGCAGCCTGGGAACTTAATCAGGACTGCTGCAGGGCCCAGACTGGCCAATGGGTGGGCTCCCAGGATGCCCCCTTGAGCCCACGACAGATCTGCCCTCCGTCTCTGGCAGCAGGACTGAGCGGGGACAGGAGAGTGCTACTTATCCAGCTTCTGGGGTCAGGGGAGGCTCTGGAAGCCCCCTGCCCCCGTCGGGATTCCTTCTGGGTAAGTTTTCAGAAGGGTCCCCAGACCTGTCCTCGACTCCTCTTTGCCTGGGGACAAGGCCCACTCCCTGGCAGGGCTGGGGCCTTAGGAGATGTGCATTGCTAAGTCTCAGCCATAACCCCAGCTGCTGAGGCTTAGCAGACTTCCCCAAGTGGCTGGCACAGTGGCGCCATGGCATTCTGACCTGGGCAACAAGGTGGTCCCTGCTGGGTCCTGCATGCCTTGGGCTTGGGCCCAGTCCCGGCGCCTCCTGTCCTTGTGTGGAATCTGGAAGACAGGCCAGGGGTGGGGCAGGTTGGGTCCTCCCCTCCCCCAGTCCTCAGAGAGCACTCTTTGGGAAAGGATACTCGGTGAGATACTCCTTTTCTCTGTGGCCAAGAGGGAGCTTGCCAGGGCCTGTGATTCCTGAGGTTAGTACTAAGTGGAGGGAGAGAGCGTCAAGGTGAGGCTTGCAGAAGCCAGAGGAGGAGTGAGGTTTGACCCCTTGGCCAGGCTGACCCAGAGACAAGGACTTCCTAAGAGCCCACCCTCTCCTTCCCTGGCACACGGCAGAGCATCCCCAGGTCCCCATCACCTCCAGGATCGTGTCTGCACGTCTTAACCCAGACTTCCTACTTTTGAAGCCCCACAGCTCCATCGTGATCAGAGTGGGCACTTGTGGGACACCCCACTTCTCTCTCTTGACTGCAATGGCACTGGACTGGGAATCAGAGAACACAGAACTGTCCCCAGCTTGGCTTCCGACTGACTGAAGGATTTTAGACAAGTCACTTCCCCACTCTGAGCCTCAATGTACTCACTTGTAAAACATGAGCATGGGACCCCATGTGGAATCATGGGGATCTGGGAGTGAGTGGGGTGTGTTGGGTTGGCAAGGGGTGCTCTGCCTGCTGAGCAGAGTGGGCCCTCTTTCTAGGTGGCTGGAGTAGGGACCCCCAGAAGATGTCATTGCTGAAGAGGAGAAGATGTATGTGCGTTTGTTGTGTGTTTATGATTGTGTACAGTATGTGGTGTGTACATACGTACATGAGGGCATGAATACACATGTGTGGCTCTGTGTGTGTGTGTGTGTGTGTGTGTGTGTGTGTGTGTGTGTGTGCACAGCAGCAGCTAATTGATCCCTCCCTCCCAGTTGGGGTGGGGGAAGGGGCTGAGAAGGCAGTCACTCATTAGGAGGCAGCTAATGGGCCCAAATGGCCTTGTCAGCAAAGGCTGAGCTCAGATGAGCTTCCTCCCGAAGTGGGGCGGGGGCGATATGAAATGGGAAGGGGAGGGGGAAGAGAGCAAAGTAGGGGAGGAGGAGTCAGAAAGAACGAGGTGCTCCCAGGAGAAGCTGTAAGGATTGCAATGTCCTGACTTTGTCCCCATTGATGAATACTCCTACCCGTGAGGAGAAAAAGCTCTTGCTTTTTCTCACCCAAGGAAGTGGAGGGTCAGAAACTGGCGGGGGAGGGAAGGAAAGCACGCGTGTGTTCCTGGGCCCACAGATGCAGATACACCAGCTGGTGCGCATGTGCCCACACCGCCCAACACTTGAGCACGTGGACTGCGTACGTGTATACGTGCACTCTCAACACAAGTCATGCACGTGCTCACCCAGAGGCACAGCCCTCACCCACCAACCTGAGCACACAGAAGTGTGGGCATGTGCCCGCACAGGAAGGGGTACATGCATTCACCCAAGGGTGCCAGCTCTGTGGGTTGGCAAGGAAACAGACGATTCATGCGGTGTGACACATGGTGTGCTAGAAGGATGTCTTGGACACCAGCTGCACATGTGGATGGCCTCCCAGGATCCCCTGGGGATCACCTGCCTTCTCTTTGCCTGCAGCCATTTTCACACCTGTGGGGACAGGAGCCAGCGCACCACCAAGCTCCTCTTCACTCGGCAGAGGCCTGTGAGGGGGTCCCTTCCTGCCACCCCCATTCCGCCACATCCTTCCGTCACCTCACCCGATGCCCCCCCGTTGCTTACACATTTTCTTGCTTCTAAAGCACAAAAATACTCATGGTGAGCCTTGATATTAGTAAATCAGCAGAAAGTCCAGATACTCATGGCGACGGGGGAGCTCTCCAAACTTTTCTTTCCTAAAGGAATATTTCTGTCTTGCATCATTCACAAAGAATATTTCAGAGGAAATAAAGAGCTGACTCTAAAAATGTTATGAGAAAATGTAAGTTCGAATTAAATAATTTCAGATTCAAGAAGGCTGTTTAAAATAAGACGATAACTATAAAAGCCATAAAGGAAAATATTAACAAATATACTCCATCTAAATTTAAAACTGCTGTCTGATAAAAGGTAAGTGACACTGAAAGGCAAGCAACTAAAATATAACAAATATTAGCATTCTTTTTTTTTTATTATTTCTTTTTTCTTTCTTTCTTTTCTTTTCTTTTCTTTTCTTTTTTTTTTTTTTTTGAGACAGAGTCTCACTCTGTTGCCCTGGCTAGAGTGAGTGCCGTGGTGTCAGCCTAGCTCACAGCAACCTCAAACTCCTGGGCTCAAGCGATCCTCCTGCCTCAGCCTCCCGAGTAGCTGGGACTACCAGCATGCGCCACCATGCCCAGCTAATTTTCTCTATATGTTTTTAGTTGTCCAGCTAATTTATTTCTATTTTTAGTAGAGACGGGGTCTTGCTCTTGCTCAGACTGGTTTCAAACTCCTGAGCTCAAACAATCCGCCGGCCTCAGCCTTCCAGAGTGCTAGGATTACAGGCATGAGCCACCACGCCCAGCCTCTTTTTTTTTTTTTTAAATAGAGATAGGGTCTGGCTCTTGCTTAGGCTGGTCTCGAACTCCTGGCCTCAAGCAATCCTCCCACCTCAGCCTCCCAGAGTGCTAGGATTACAGGCGTGAGCCACCTCGCCCGGCTTAACATTCAGAATTAAGAATTCCAGCATACCAGTAAACAAAAAGATTTTTTAAAAACCCAATTTTAAAAATGGGCAAAATATATGAACAGACAATTTACAGAAACAGAAATACAAAGTATCCAATGAACTTAGGAAAATATATTAAACATACGAGAAATTCACTCATAATTAGAGAAATACAAATTAAAACAAACATAAGATTTGTTTTTGCATGATCCATTAGATTAGCAAAAACCCAAAATATTGACAGTATCCAACTTTGGAGAGAGTGTCCATAGTGGGTCTTCTTATCCTCTCTTAGAAGTGCCATAAATTGGTTCAGTCATCTTGGTAGGTATTTTGACAGTTTCTATTAAAATTAACAATGCCCATCTTCTTCCTAGTAACTCTATTTCCAGATATCCATTATCCTAACAAAATAGCCACATCTGCCCACAGAACCGCAAACCAGGGAGTTCACTGAGCATTGTTTACAACAGTGAAAAATTAGAAGCAATCTGACAGTCCACTGGTGGGAAGGCTAAACAATGCCCCCCCATGCTATGGAATACTTAATATGTAGCAGTGCAAAATAATGAGGTAGATCTATATGTATAGAGATAGGAAAATATCCATGCCAATAGTTTTATTCCAAGCGATATTTTTAACTAGAAAAGCAAATTTCAGAAAAATCAAAATACTCATGTGCAAAGATTAAAAAAACACAAAATGGTATGTTTCTTTGTTATACATGTATTAATATATATGATACATAATATATGTAAATGCATAGGAAATGATCTAGAAAGATACACAGTAAATTGACTATGGCAGTGGCCTCTGAGAGAATTCTGGAATTGAAAGGGTTGCTTCATCTGTATTTCTTATAGCAAGAATGTATTCATGATTCACTACTGAAATTAAAAAAGAATTTTTTTTTTTTAGAGACAGGGTCTCACTGTATTGGCCAGGCCGGTCTCAAATTCCTTGCCTCAAGTGATCCTCCTGCCTCAGGCTTCTCAGTAGCTGGGACTACAGGTGAGAGCCACCATGCCCTACTTAAAATACATGTTAATAAACGTGTGTGCTGAGTGAACAAAGTGTTCCGCAGTGAGAATTGATACACATGAACACAAGGCACCAAGATTTTTATTCACTGCATAAAGAAGGGGCCCCTCTTTGGCAGCAGTTCTACTTTGGCAAATGTCACAGGACTTGCCTTCCATTCCACCCCTGAAATGTTAAAACTGGAGACTATCTAAACTGTTGGGACTAGCATCCCTCATTTTACAGAGGTAAGGAAAGATGGCCAGGACCTGAGTCACACCTACAGAAACATCACAAAAATATTTTTCTCTTTTTTCTTTTTTTTTTGAGACAGAGTCTCACTCTGTTGCCCGGGCTAGAGTGCCGTGGCATCAGTCTAGCTCACAGCAACCTCAAACTCCTGGGCTCAAGCGATCCTTCTGCCTCAGCCTCCCGAGTAGCTGGGACTGCAGGCATGCACCACCATACTTGGCTAATTTTATATATATATATTTTCTTAGTTGTCCAGCTAATTTCTTTCTATTTTTTCAGTAGAGACGGGGTCTTGCTCTTGCTCAGGCTGGTCTCGAACTGCTGAGCTCACAAGATCTGCCCACCTCGGCCTCCCAGAGTGCTAGGATTACGGGCGTGAGCCACCACACCCGGCCACAAAAATCTAACGGAAGGTGGAGAGTGGCAAGTTGACAGTACTCTTGACTTATAATTTGTCATTTTTAGGGACAAGTCCAGGCCCAGAGGCTCCTGGCTGTACCCATAAGCCCCCGGATTTGGTCCCCGCAATTCATGACCAATACCGAGTGACTGCGGGCACTAACAGTCGCTTACATCAGGCAGCACTTTGCAGTTGACACAATCCTTCCTTACACATACCCCATTTGCTCCTCATAACCTCTGAGAGGCAGCTTCTGCTGCCATCCCATGTCACAGATGAGGACTCACTGGCTCAGCGAGGTTAAAGCCTTGCCAGGTTCACTTGGATACCAAGAGGCAGAGCAAGACTCA
Organism: Indri indri; assembly: GCA_004363605.1. Classification (NCBI taxonomy): domain Eukaryota; kingdom Metazoa; phylum Chordata; class Mammalia; order Primates; family Indriidae; genus Indri; species Indri indri. The sequence goes on from RJWJ010005962.1 coordinate 37,906, forward strand.
ACCCCAGTCCTTCTGACCCCTGCTCCCTAAATCTTTCCACTGCAGCAAAAGCCCTTCTGGGGTTGCCATCTGCTCCCTGCCTCCATTTTTCTGGTAAGAGCCTTAGCCCTGGCCTGACGTTTTCTCTGGGAATAATCCAGTGAGGCTGATCTCAGGCAGAGGACTTAACTGGGGCCTTGGGTTGGTGATGAGGCCCATGAGAGGCCGTGCAGCTCAGTGGTGAAGGGCATGCACTCTGGCGTCAGATGCAACGGGGCTCCAGTCCCAATTCCTAGCCGAGTGACCCTGGGCAAGTTACTTAACATCTTTACGTGTATCTTCATCCATAAAACAGGCACAATGAGAGAATCTATCTCTTGGCGATGTGGTGAACGTACACTGAGATAATACGTTTACAATCCTTAGTTTGATGCTCAGCATATTATTAGCTGTCACTGAAGATGGTGATGGTAATTAATGATGGAATGGCCCTCCCACCCTGCTGAGCATGACTTGAACCTCAGTTCTCCTGCACGCTTGCACCGTAGAAAGAGCTTCATCTTAGAAGGATGTGGCCGAGCAGCCCGGGAAGTGCAGAGCAGCCACTGGGTTAGGGGTGCTGAGGCAGCGTCCAGCCGCAGAAAGGGAGAGTTGAGGGCTCCAAACAGGAAAACAGGCCGGTGTCCTTGGATGGGCTGAGAGGTGGTCAGAGCTCAATGGGGAGGGGAGACTGTGGCCAAGGGCAGGATGGGGCCAGTGTGACAAGCAGAGATGCCAGGAACTGCTTGGGGGAGGTCTCTGGAGGGCACGTAGGGTTCATAGGAGAGTCAGCCAGATGGGATCCAAGGGTGCTTCCTGGACCTGAATTTTCCTTCATCTGGCTCCTTTGTCTGGAAGGGAGCTGAGAGGGATAAGGCGGGGAGCCCCAAGTCCCACAGGAGCCCAGGCCCAGCAGTGACCAGATCACAGGGCCAGGAGGTGTGGAAGGAAGCTTCCTCGCCAGCCGAGGTGCGGCTGCTCCTCGCCACCTGCCAAGTCAGCGGCCAACCCAGGGGCCACTCTGGAGCCTCCCTTGTCCTCTCCCACAGCCCCCATCCAACTGATCACTAAGGCCTTGCCAGGATTACTAACTTCTCTCTCCCTGCCCCCGCCTCCTTAGCCCAGGCCCCCTCCTGTCACCTAGACCACTATTTGGCAACAGCATCTGATCTATGATCCATCCCCCACATGGCTGCAAGAATAATCTTTCTAAAAATGCATTGGAATAAGCTTTCCCTCTGTTTAACATCCTTCTGTGGCTCCTCATTGCCCCAGGATCAAGTTCAAGCTCCTTGTCGTGGTTTATAAGGTCCCTGCTTTCCTCTCTGGTCTCATTTCTTATCATTCACCGTCTCTTCATTTGTGCTCGGTCCAGACAGAGCTTACAGCTCTCGAGGCTCCCACCTTAGGCCCACTGAGCCAGAATCAGCATTTTAACAAGATTCCCCAGTGACTTTTATGCACATTCAAGTCTGAGAAGCACAGCTCTAGGCTAGCATCTCCAAAATTCCCTGATAATTAGAATTGTCTGGGATATTTATGAAAAGATGCAAATTCCTGGGCCCCATCCTAGACCCACCAAATCAGTTTCCAGGGGAGGGAAAGTTGTGTATAAAAATAGTATCCTCGGTGGTTTCAGGTTTTTTTAAACGCTGAATTCTTTTTTCTTAACTAATCCTGGTGATGGATTACCAGGTGATTCTTATCACCACAGATGCCAGGGAAACGTCATCAGGGGTCTCCAAGCCTGGCTGCACGTTAGAATCACCTGGGCAGCTTTGAGCCTATATTAATGCCTGGGTCCCAGCCCAGAGATCCTGGTCTGGGGTGCAGCTTGGCATCAGGGTCTTTCAAATCTTCCCTTAGGGGATTCCTGTCTGGTGTGCAGCCAGGGCTGAGAGCCACTGTGCTAAGCAGATGGTTTCCAGATGCAGGTGCCTGGACCAAAGATAGTAGAATCACCTGAGAAGCGCAGGGGAGGCTGGGAGTGGGAGGGAAACAGAGCTGAGAGCCCTGGGATCTTAGTGGGGAACGGTCTGCAGCAGGTCAGAAGTGAGGCCTTTGCCTTGACATCGGGAGAAGCCACAGTGTACTGAGCTGGGCTGGGCTGAGATGGAGGAGTATCCCCTTAGCCCCAGAGCAGAGCCATGGGGTGCAGTGGGCTGGCTTCGGCGAGATGGGGCAGCCTTGACTCCAGTGTCAGAGCTGAAGTGGACACACTCTCCCCATCCCTAACCAGCCCTCCTCAGCATGGTCCCCCTGCTGCGTGGGCTCTGGGACGCCACCCTTCCCAGCTCGGCACCTGGCTGGAACCTGACCATGTTGTGGGGGTGGGCATGGGGGAGAGAGGAAGAGGTTGGAGAGAGCCCACTGACCATCCCCCCCACCCCGACCTGCATGTGACAGATTACAACGTGCTCTCCGCCCACATCTGCATGTGGTCCTCATGATTACTCCGTGAGGGGGTTTCCTCCCCATTTGCAGGTTGGGACACTTAGAGAAGTCACATATTCAAAGCCACAGAGCTGGTCAATGGCAGAGCAGAGACTGGCCTTTGGAGTTCTGGGAGTTTTGCTCTAAGATACACAGACAGCAACTGCCTTTCCTACTCATGTCGTGCTCTCACGCAATCAGTTACACTCATAGGCACCCACAGCCCATGTGGTCACACTCGCTCCCTCAGAGACCCACACATTCCCACTCTCACACTGGTGCACACACCTACGCACAGTCACAGACGAGCACACTCCCGCGTCCTGCATGCACCCACACCCACCCTCGGGAGCCCCTGTGGCCCTCCCTCCTTCCCAGAGACCATGTGCCCTGCCCCCTCCTCACCAAAAGTGTGCGTGTGCGTGGGGAGGGGGTGGGAAGCAGATGTCCGGCTCTCGCAGCCACCCCCCGATCCTCCACCTGCCTCATCATGGCTCCAGCCCCAGGCAGAGGCTGCCTGTGTTCAGGCAGCAGCCAGGGTTTTAGTGAGCAAGATAGGCCCCGAACAGGGAGCAGAAAAGAAACCCCACCCTCATCCGGACCCTCCTTAAGGACCCAGAGAACCAGGGCCACCCATGTCCTGCAGCTGAACTCTGAGAAGGTTTGCCCTCAGCTATGTAGAGCGGAAGCTGACACCTCTTGTGCAAGTTGAGTCGGGACTGAATTGGCTTCCCCAGGTCATCAGTGGGATTCTGGGGCTCCCTGAGTGGCCAAAGGATCCCTTCGACCCTGAGTATCTGAACTAAAGACAGAGAGGCCCCCACAGCAGCCATGACCCTGAACTTTTGAGGGGATGGTACAGCAGACAGAGCGAATGCTACTCTCTACAGCATGTCTGAAGCCTAGTGCAAACACCTTGGGCTCAGAAGTCAGACCGAATTGGGTTTGAATCCAGTTCTACCACTTGCTCGTGGTGTGGTTTTGGACAATTTACTTAACCTCTCAGCTTCCTCATCTATAAAGTGGTGCTATTATATCTGCCTGCCTTGCAGGACTGATAGATCGGATTGCAAAAGCATCTGGCACAACACATGGAAAGTGTTCAATAAATGGGAACTTTTTGTTGTCCTAGCTATTATCATTATCGTTAAAGATGTTTCCAGGTGTGGCCCATTGCGGAGATCTGCCAATATGCAGGTGCCAAGGTGGCGTTCCAGGAAAGAGCAGAGGCCCAGGGTGGGGGTGAAACAGTTACTGGGGTAAGAACCAGAGAGGGTGACAGTTAGTGAGGGGCTCCTCCCTGCTGGGACAGGCACAACTGGAGGGAGTGCTGAGCATGGCCTCTGTTAGGACCCCTGGTTCCTGCCACAGAGACAGATGGGAGCTGGGACCCCTTCCCTAGGCTGAGATACCTGGAGACCTATCTTCTGAAGCTGCAGATAGAAATGAAGGCCCACCTACTGGCAGATATCACCTTCTGCTTCCCATTGCTCCACGGGGGGCCTCGTTGTATTCTCCAGGCACCCCAGGGAGCTTGGAGGGTCAGGATTTTTCTCCCTTGTGTATAGTCAGACTGGGAAGCGTTTTCTGCTAATTGACCTAGAGATGGGAAACCAAGGCACGGACTACACAAGGACCACAATCCAAGGCACAAGGATAGTCCAACAGAGCTGGGTCTAGGATCTCTGGCTGTTACTTCCATCCTCTTGACCATGAAGTCCAAGAGGGGATAAACAAGGTCCTGGGTTGAGGAGTCAAGATCTTTGTTGTCTGGAGGTGATGCCAGACTCAGCCAGCCAGCAGCTGGGGAGAAACAAGGCTTTTCCCAGGCACCCAAACACACATACACTTCTGTTAGATGAGACTGCAGGGAGGCTGGGAGATGGGGGGGGGGCACTGAGACCAAGACACTGTCCCCTCTACAGCCTGGGCCTCGCTGAGGATGCCAATTACCCACGATCCCCTGCTCCCCAGGGCCCCATCACGAGGAGCAGCTCTCATCACCTCCAAGCCCAAGCGGATCCCCCTTTATCAGCCCCCCTGGCACCAGCCTGTCTGAGCCTCCCCCACCTCTGACGGCCAGGACATTTGTTTTGGTATCTGTGGTGGCTGTGGTCAGAGCATAATTGGGGTTGAAATACCCACTCAGACCCCCTGAAGGATAAACAAGCTGGGCTGGGCAGCCCTGGAACAGACGTGAAGACAGACATGAAGACAGCGGGGTCGGGGAAGCCAGGCAAGCTGGGTGGAAAGGGCCAGAGGGTTGGGGAAGGGAAGGGACGAGGTGGGAGACAGTGAAGAGGCCAGTGGCACACCTGCTGCCTATATGGCTGCTGCAGGGAAGTCAGTAGTCTGAGGCCAACTAGGAAAACCTCCCCACTCAGCCATCCCGGTCTGGGGCTGCCCTCAGGAAGCTTCAGGTCTACTGAGGGCTCGAGCCAGGCTCTAAGGAAGTCTGGTGTGCAGTGGTTCTCAGACTTTAGGAAGCTTAGTATCAATTCAGTTCTCTGGACCCCATCCCAGTTTCCAGCTCAGTAGGTCTGAAGTCGGTGCAGGAGGTGTGCTTGGAGAAACACTGGTCTTCATTGATAGGGACGTCTTGACTTTGCCTTCAAAGAGCCTGAGAGGAGGAGATAGGGCCCTGCCTGGGGCTGGGAGTCCCCATCACAACCCAAAGGCCCTGTTGGGATCCAGAGGGGGCTCTCCAGACTCCCAGCTAATATCACCAGAGAGCTGAGGGGAGGGATTTGCAGCAAGGACGCCTAGGCAAGAACCGCCACGGAGACATAAAGTTCCAGACATTTTCCCAGGACTCCAGTTGAGACAGCTGGGCTGCAGGAGGCCTGGCTGTGTTCAGAGCCTGATTCTGCCAGCTCTACCCCTGGGGCTCAAGGTATCTAAGGGGCCAGAGCCCTGCATCTTTGTGGAAGCAGCTTGCTGGCTAGGTGACAATGCAATGCTATGCATTGTTGCACAGCATCATACTGCAGTGCTCCGCCCAGCCTCAGTGGATGGTATAAGACCATACCTTCAAGATGTATGTGGAGGATGAGGGGCTTGGAGAAGTGTCAGGTTGTGGGTCCTCTGGCAAGCCCAGTGTTGAAGCCAGAAGTCTCCTGAATCGTAGGACCCATTTGTGTCTCTGGGCAGCTCCCCACTCTGCATGTGGAGGGAGGAAGGAGTGGGCCTGTGGGGGGACAGGCGTCCCTGAGTGGACTGGGTCTGCATGTTTGCAATGAGATGGGGAGTGATCTGGACCCCGAGGGCTGGGCTTTGCTGCACCCTCACTGACCATACATCAGTAGCTCCCATCTTTGCTGTTTCGTGGGGTCTCCCAGCAGACAGAGGGATGGGAAGGAGAGCCTGACAGGCTGGCTGTGTTTCAGGGGAGTTGGGCCAGGGCCAGTGAAGTCTGGCTGGCTGTAGCTGCCCCCTCTGGGATACAGCTGCTGACATGCACCATCTGGGCTCCCACTTCTTCTCCTGAGATGATCCTGTTTAAGGGTGGCACCATGCGTGGTTCAACGTGCAAAATGGGTCCCGTCCTCTGGTCCCACTGAGGCTAAGGGGTCTCCATGTCAGCAAGACCCCATCTCCACCCACTCCCCATCACCCTCCCCTGGCGGGTCCCACCTTTCCAGAGGCATTTCCTCACCAAAGTGCTGCTCCCGCCTCCTGGAGCTGCCATCCTGGATTTTAGGTCTGCCATCTGGTGGACATTTCCGTAACTACTGCCACCACCTTCTGAGGCCGTGGCTGCTTCTCAGAGGCGTGACCAGAGAGAGCAGCACAGACCCCAGGGTAAGACAGGGCGCTGGGGGAGGCAGGTCTGGCAGCCCCAGGGACACGCCCACATCCTGCTTCCAGGGAACGGGAACTCCCAAGCGCTGGGTTTGATTGGCGGGATTGGCTCTCAGGTGGTGAGCAGGAACTTCCAGGTAAAGGCTCCCGCTGCTCTATTGGCCCAGAGCTTTAGAAAGCCCAGGAAGCCTCCCCCACCGCATTCTGCTCTAGATCGGTCTCGCCTGTCTAGAGCTGGAGAAATCCCGAGGCCACAGGCCTGTCTCCTGGAGCTGAAGAGCTCCTATACATGCTCCTGGGTGCGACAGTTACCCCTGAGTGGGGGTCCCACTCCTTCCCACGCCCTCAGTCGCCGTGCCTGTGGCTCCATGCTTTGGCTGGCCAGTAAACACCCCAGCTGGGGGGACCCAGAAGTCTGAGGATCCACCTCAGAGATGGGACGGAAGCCCTTATTACAGGATTCCTGGCAGCCCCGAAACTGAATAATTTATGTACAAGGTGGAGAAGACAATAATTTATCAGTGGCAGTGATTAACATGAGCTATTCTGCGTGCGCCAGAGCTGTATGGCGGGAGGCTGTCAGGTTGCTGGTGATTAATGCTGCTGTTTGCACTGGCTTCTGGGCCTTTATATTCAATTATGGGCCTGGAGTGTGTGGGGGGTCCCGGGATGGCATGGGGGACCATGCCCAGGGAGGCAGTGCTTGATGCCTAGGACCAAGGGCGAGGCGACAACAGGTGGCCCTGTGGGCACCTTTACTGATGAGAAGTTAGTGGGATGGAATGGTGGCTATTTCTGTAACGGGAGTCACTTTGCCCCTGGGGTCACCTCTAAATACTAGTCAAGGGGGCGCCTTGGGAAGCAGGCACGGATGGAAGGAGGCATCTTTGGGAAAATCCGACTCTGGGTTTCTGAGCCCTGCTACCTGCCCGGCCTGTGCTGCCACCACCACCCTGCTAGGAGTGGAACATCAGCCAGACGGCTTGGGGTGGCAGTGGGGGTGGTTAATGCTGGAAAAAGTCCCCACTTAGCTGCAGAGCCCCGAGCCAGGTCGGATGGCGGCAGGGAGGCAGGCCAGGGAAGAAGTCCCCGTGCTCTCCTCCAGCTGACCCGGGAGGCCCTGGGAGGCCGTTCCCTGGATTCCCACACTCGGGCCCCTCATCCTCAGCCAGCTCCAGCTGGCCCCCATCAGTGCAGGGTTCCAAAGACCAGTGGCGGCTTGGGGGTTAAGTGATTTCCCCCCGCCCAGCCCCTCCCAGCCCTGGCTCCTGTCAGCTCCTTCCTCCTCTTTATGACCTCTGCATTGCGGCCCTGCCTCCCTTCAGGACCCACGGGTTGTCATGAGGCACAGTGGTAGGGAGTTCTCCTGAGAGCTGGGCTGACAGCAGGGCTTAGGGACTTTCTGGGCCGCCTCTCCCCAGCCTGGCCGGGAGCCTCCTCCAAGTCCCTCCGCCCACAGGCCGACACTCACAATTCCGGGCCTGGGCTGGGAGGAGGTGCTGAAGAGAAAAGGAGAAGGGAACATCCTCACCCGGCCAGGGCGGGATGGAGCACAGAGGGGCTGGGGCAGGCCAGAGCTTCTGGCTGCAGAGAGAGAGTCTCTGGTTCATTCCCCCCCGCAAGCCCCCATGCTGTGCATGACCCGAGGCTTTGTGGGAAGCAGTTCTGAGTCCTAATGGCGTGGTCTCTGTGTGTGAGCCTGAAATTCCACGTGTGTCCTGGCGAGTGTCTGGGCACCCGTTGGCTCTCTGCATGCGCGCCTGTGTGGGTGAGAGCGTAAACATGTGCATTTGAAGCCGACCCCCCACCTCGGGCCCACTCAGCCCTGCCTCACCCAGCTTCCCCCACACAGTCTTCCTCAGCCCCTAATCCCCTGTTTGCCCAGCTCATCCCCAGGACTCCTTGGGACTCCATTAATGAGCCCTGGCCACCCCAGGACAAGCCCCAAATTAACTCCACTGCTGACCCGGACATGGACACCTGTAATTAGGCCAGAAGTGGCTGAGGCAGAGAAGCCCCTGGGGCGCAGTGGGGTGAGGGCAAGGCTGGCTGGGACAGGGAGCCTAATGCCCAGGAATGCTCTAAAAGCTGGGCCTGGCTCCAGGGCCCGCCGCCCAGCTCACCTCTAATACCTCACAAAGCCCCAGACGGGGCTCCAGGGAGATTACCCGTGGAAGGGCCCTGCGATGGGCTGCTCAGCAGGCCCACCCTGTCAGCTCTGGGCTGGGGGGCTTTAAGACGAGAAAAGCTGCCCCCTTGGCCTCAAAGCCCATTGGTCCGGCCACAAGGTCCTCAGCAGCCCAGAACCTGTGCCCGTGATGGCAGCTGCCCAGGGAACAGCCAGGTCCAGGCTGGCTGGGGCTGGCCCATCTCCCTCCCCTTCCCAGAGGGGTGGCCCCTCCTCTCCCCCAACTTGTTTTGTTTGCACAGCGTGTCCCAGTAGCTCCATCAGCATTAACCCCTGACCCCAACTGTAGCTCTCCCTCCCCTCTGACAACCATGTTTACCCAGTGGCTTTTTCAGACACACAGGGGAGGGCTCCCTTCTTTCCCCTCCTGCCTGCCGGGCCTCTCCCAGGGGAAGCTGAACTTCCCCATCCCAGGAGCTGCCAGAACTGTTGCCCAGCAGTGTGCCTGAGCGCAACTGAAGTGGCTGCAGGTAAACACCTGGCAGGCAGCACCTACACCAGTTTGACCGTGCAGGTAGCCTGGCACAATCGTCTTCATGCGCAATCCGGCAATATCTGTCAAAAGTATTCAATGATCATATCATTTGACCCAGCAAGGCCACTTCTAGGAATTTGTCTATATATGTCTTGCACTTATGCTCAAAGAAATATCAAGGGTATTTATTGCAGCACTGTAAGCACTAAAGACTAGAAACAATCTAGGTTTCCATCTAGGGGACAAGCTAAATGATTAAAACAGCCATAAAATGGAATACCATGCAGCCATTAAAAAAAATGACGTGGGTGTTCTGATCTAGAATGATCTTCAAGATATAAGGATAGCAAGGCACAGATAAAAAAGCGAAGTGTAGAATAAAGAATATGCCACCACTGGGGAGAAGAAGGGAAATATGCAAACATGCATTCATATATCTTTAAAAATATACATAAACCCTTGGACCCAACTATTCAATTTCCAGAAATCTAGCTTACTGAAATATACAAGTACACAAAGATAATACAAGGATGGTCTATTATTTAAATGAGAAAATGCTGGAAACAACCTAAATGTTCATCAATAGATAGTTGTTTAAGTATGGTGATACATCCATACTATAGAATCCATCCATACATACGTCCATACTATAGAATACAAAGAATAAAGCAGATCTACACGTACTGGCATGGAAAGACCACAGAAACAATGTAAGAAAAAAGTAAATTGGCCAGGCGCGGTGGCTCACGCCTGTAATCCTAGCACTCTGGGAGGCTGAGGCGGGAGGATCCCTTGACCTCAGGAGTTCCAGACCAGCCTGAGCAAGAGTTAGACCCTGTCTCTACTAAAAAGAGAAAGAAATTAGCAGGACAACTAAAAATATATAGAAAAAATTAGCCGGGCATGGTGGCGCATGCCTGTAGTCCCAGCTACTTGGGAGGCTGAGGCAGAAGGATTGCATGAGTCCAGGAGTTTGAGGTTGCTGTGAGCTAGGCTGACGCTACAGCACTCTAGCCCAGGCAACAGAGCAAGACTCTGTCTCAAAAAAAGAAAAAAAAGAAAAGGAAAAAGTAAATTGCAAAACAATACAAATACAAAAATACCATTCATCTATGTAAAAAAGAAGAAAACTTCCTGTTTCTCTGAGTACATATGTATTACATAAATGCATCCCTAAAACTATGGAAAAACAACCAGCAAATTGACAACAAGGGAAAAGTGGGATGAGGTCATTCTATGCTTCCATATATATAAGAAGAGTTTATCAAGTGTTCCTTGCATAGTTACAAAATAAAATAAATAAAAGCTCATAAAAAGAATAATGGTACCACAGTCACTGGCCTTGTTGGCTCCCACCACATAGCTTCTGGAACCTTCCTAACCATGTTATTATTATCTTCATGTTACAGAAGGGGAAACTGAGGCTGGGAGAGGTTATGCAGTTTCCCCAAGGGCATACCGCAAACACAAGCCAGAGTCATGTCCCAAAGCTCATAGCCTGTCCATGGAGGCCCTCATTAGAGATGACATTTCTTCCATGTTCTAAGCCTCTTCAAGAGTGTGGGCATGTGGCTGGGGTTGGTAATTTCCCCCCGGACTCCTACACACAGCACATCATAAACCCCCTTCTCTTCCTGTCCACCTCACCCCCTCCAGCCCCCAGAGGGCCTGGGTGGGCTCCAGAAGCCAGTGCAGCTCCCAGCCTTGGCATGGCTGCCAGCTTCCCCATCACCTGCTCCTGTTCTGGCTCCTTCCTGCCAGCGAGAGCCCATACCCTTCCCCGCCAACACCCCCCTCCTCGCCACAGAGCACCCCCTTAATTACACTTAATGGCAAAGACCATAAGAGCTTTATTAACTTTATTATGGACCCAATTAGCAGTTAATGCCCCATGACTACTGTCCCCCCACCAATAATCCCATTAAACAAAATGAAGCAGCCTCCCCCTCTTCCCTGCTGGGTTGGGGCTGAGAGGAGAGGGAAATCCATCTTCCTGGGCCTGATTCTGCCCCCTCAGGCCCATTGGACACCAGCTTAGTTCCCGGAGCTTCCTGGAGACTAGGGCTGGGTGCGGGCGGAAGACAAAGATTAATCGGCAAGTATTTTGGTGCCAGCCATTAAGCCTACACACACGTGCACTCGCACACGCACACGCAGACACACAGACAGGCTCACGTGTACACACAGCCTGGCTGATAGCTCCTTTCTCAAAACGGGGGTGTGGGAACGCACATCCCTTGAGCACAGCTCCATCCGGCACACCAATGTCCTCCAGCCCTGTTCAAGAATTGGGGGTTCAAGTGGAAGGTCCATGTCTGGCCTTGTCACAGTGAGGGACCAGAGAGCTGGGAGGCGAGGAAGACAGAGGATGAGGAAGGAGAGTCTCTCCCTTGAAGCCCATACCCTCACCATACTCCAGGCTCTGCCCCACCTCGATCGTTTCAAATATTAATTTAAGCACTCACATGTGCTGGACACAGTGCGAGGCCCTCTCTGCCATCTCACTTGGGCATCGCCACAACCCAAGAAAGTAGCTGTTATTTCTCCCAATTTACAGGTGAAGAAACTGAGGCACAGCAAGATGAGCAGTTTTTGAAACAGGTATTCCTGTGATTTGCCTTAAAAGATTTCTCTTCTCTCCTTCGCCAGCAACCCACCTCTCACCATCCTGACCATGGAGACACCCTCTCCATTACCCACAGATGGGGAATAAAGGACAACCACGGCAATACAGCGAAGCAGCCCTTGGGGTGTGATTTCACATCCACCTTAGTGGGGTCGAGAGGACTAGAAACTAGGGAACACCCCTGTCCCCACTGCCACAAGAGGTCCCCTATGCAGGATCCTACATGAATGAGAAGGCGGGTGGGACAGGGCAGGGGTGAGGGGTGGAGCAGAGAGCAGCCACAACAGGTTAAATCTCCCAGTCACCCCAGTGATCGAAGCCTTAAGACTTGGGGATTCTGGTCCCTGAGGGTCTGTGCTAGGGGACTCCACCCATCCCCACTCCAAGCTCAAGCGCTGTGTTTGGGGCAGGGTGGCACACACCAAGCCTCCAGGGACTTGGGTCCCTCCCTCCAGCCTTGGTCCCGGATAAGGAGTAAACACCAAGACTGACAGGGCAGAATCAGCGGTTGCCCTGAGCAAGGGGGTGGGGGCTCAGGAAAGGAAACCCTTGAACCTATGCTTGGAAACAGGCCCCTGTTCCCACTCCTCCTCCCCTGGGCTGGCCCAGCCTGGAAGCAGCCACTTGAAATGGGTCCCAGGGAGCCTGGGAGAGGGGCTGGCCTGACTCCAGCCTCCAGCTCCTGAGGCACAGCCAGGCTTTTCCCCAACCCCCACTCGGGGCCAGCCCTAGCTGAGGTCAGGAGGTGAGAGGGAGAGCTTTCTCTCTAGGACCATCAAAGTCAGGACCCGCCCCCGACCCCAACACACACCCAGCATGGCATCCCTCCAACCGCTCCATTCCTGGGGGAGTGGGTGGTGTGGGCGAGTCAGCACCCTCTCCTTTCCCAAGAGGCCATGGGGCCTGGGGAGGGGGCCATCCTACTCCCTGGGGTTACTCCAGGGCAGAGCACTGGGGAGCCTCCCTGGGTGGGGCTCCTGCTCTTCTCTGCCCTGACTGAATATTCCCCGACACCAGGCCCCCCACCCCCGCCTCTGAACAAACAGCAGCACCACCGTCCCCACCCTCCCTGCACTCAGAGGGACCTGGTGCCCTGGTGACCTCAGCTGGAGATTTCCAGAGCCAGCCAACAGGGCACACTGAGGAACATCAGTGGAGGGTGAGGCTATCGTGGAGACAAGTAAAGTCTGGGGACCTCAGGGGAAAGTTAGCCTATGCTGAGGCTCTGGCTAGGGAGTGAGTGTTGGCTTTGCTGATACCTGGCTGTGCGAGCTTGAGCAAGTCTCCCAGCCTCTCTGAACCTCAGTTTTTCTCTGTAAAGTGGGACTGAAAATAGAACTTGCTTCACAGGGCTTTCTGCGAACATTAAAGTAGTAATGTATGAAAACCCGTAGCAAACCTCTGGCACTTAGAACACAATACATGAGAATTATTTTTACAGTATTGTTACAGTACTACTGCCTGTAGGGATGGGATGGTCTCTAGATTGGCAATAATGACAATAATATTAATATTATAATAGATGACATTGGTAGAGTACCACGGGGACCACAGCCCCTTCAACTAACCCTGCACCTGGTGCTTCCTGACAAAGGAGGCAGGGACTCCCAGCTCTCACCTCAACCCTCCAAGGCCCCCTCTACCAGTAGCCCCCCCACCTACCTGGGGCTCAGTTTCAGAGGACTGCCAGGCCCTGGCTCACTCCCAGTAAACCCTGAGGGTGCCCCAGCAAGTGTGCTTACCTATCTCCCCCTGCCCCTCTCTCTCTCGCTCTCTCACACAGTGTTCTTTCTTCCCTTTCCTTTGCCTGGAGCAAGGAGGGAGAAAGAGATATCAGACTCTGAAGGATGTGAAAATTAGCTGGAGCTGAGAGAGGTGTCAACTTCATGGCAGAGGTCCCCACCCCACCCCTTCTCTACCCAAAGGATGGTGTTTCCACAAGTCTCTGCAAGGAGACCCCGACCCAGGTGAGGACTGACACTGTCAGCGGGAAGGAGAGTGAAGGAGAGGAGAGGGCTCCCCAGGAGGAGCAGCTGTCCCAGCCCAGGGGCCTGTGCCAGGGATGGGACCTCCACCCAGACCACCCAGGGCTCAGATCTCTGCGGCTGGGGCGCAGGAGCCCAGAGGAGGGGATCAGTCTGACCTTCTTGATCCCGGTTTCTTTGGCCAGAGCTGAAAGTGTCAGGGGCCGTGCCAGCTGGTTGTCAGGGGCAGCTCTTCCTGAAAGGTGAGGATCTAGGACACTGTCCTTTATTCCAAAGTACCTTTCCAGCCCCACCTCTGTCCAGTCCGAAGGTGTTGTTGGAGTCCCTGCCTCAATTTCCCCACCTCTCAGAGAGGGCCAAGAGCTGGTACTTGCTCTACTTTCTGGGCGTGGTCAGCTGAGCCATGGGTGGGAGCTCCAGGAAAGAAGGACCTGGCAGAGGAGCCGGTCCCCTCATCCTGTCTCTGTCATCGTTAACAGCCACAATTATTATTATTTGGAGAGACAGGCCAGAGGTGGTCAGGGACGTGGTTGGGGTGAATGAAATGAAAAAGTCCCCGGTACGTGCCGTCTCGCCAGGTTAATACTCCTTCCTGCCTGTCGGCCTGACAGCTGCAAGATTGATTACCCAGGCCTCCCGCTCTTTATAACTCGATCAGTTGAATTAATCTCTGGCTGTCGGCCCATCTGATGCCTGAATCACAAATTTAATTTGGAGGTGTACAGCCCCTCCCCCAGCCCGTCCCCTTCTCCTTCCTTCCAGCCTCCCCCTGCTCCTCCGTCTCCGCCTTCCTCCTTCTTTTTCCTCTCCCCTTCCTCCTCTCTCCCCACCCCTCTTGCTCCATGGTTCTCTCTTCCTCCTGCTCTTCCTCTCCTCTGCAGCCTCTCAGGCCCCTGGAGAGGGAAGTGGGTGGAGGGGGAGGAGAGAAGGGGAGTGGATGGCCCTGAGTCAGCAGCCCCCTGCCCGGGCCAGGGGAGGGGTTGTGTCCCCTACCCACTAGGCGAGGCGCCCACCCCAGCATGCTCCACCCCAAACAGGGAAGAGGCTTAGCTGACACTAAGTAAGACATATTAATGTACTAAAGACTTAATGAAGTTGGGGGGGGGGTGAGGGGTGGAAAGTGCTTGCTTTATTAGTTTATGGCCGATTAATGGGGACGCCATTACTGGGATGGAGATGGATTGCTGCTGTCAGCAGCCTGGGCTGAGGGCCGCTGCTCCTTTCCTCGGGTGGTGGGTGCCCCGAACAGAGTCAAGAGAACTTCATTAGAAGTGTCTACAGGATCCCACCTGGGGAGGGCCTGGGGCCAGGCTGGAGGGGCGGGGGCGGGGCTCCGCCCTGGCTTCAGAGGGGAATTCCAAGGACGGGGAACTGGTGTCGGGTGGGAACTCACCCAAAGGCGGTGGGGCAGTGGGGTGGCTGGCTCTGGACCTGCACACGCAGGGGCTCCATAGTCACCTGGGGAGAGGGAGCGAGGATGACAGTGGGACAGCATAGCCGATACCCACTTGATCTGCCTGAGACCCTTCCCAGGATGAAGGGAGCAAAGAACCAGGGAGCAGCCCTGTTCCCAAATCCTCCTCAGAGGGCACGTGGCACAAAGACTCCAGGCCCAATAGCCCAGAGAATTGGGCAACACACCGGATGGCAAGTCTGTCCCTGACACTAGAATCCCCAGCCTGGAAGCCAGGGACTTCACCCCGCACTCTCCAAATGGACGGAGGTGAAAGCCACATTGCCCGATACCTCCAGCTGCTGTGACCCCCCCTACCCCAACCAGTGGGGTGGACTTTGGGAAACCAGGGGTGAGGGGGATGGTGGGATGGTGGGGCAGACCCCACCCAGCCTCGAGGCTTTCCCAGACCTTCGGGACTGGAGGTCCCAGACACTGGGCAAGCTGACCCAGACACACCCCTGGTGGCTCCACCATCCCCTCAGCTCCTCCTCCCCCTGTGACTCCCTTCAGGATCTTGTTTTCTGTGAAGAGGGAGAGGGAGGGCTGGATCTAACAGGACTCTGCTCCAAGGGCTGCTTTCTATTGGGAAGTCTCCAGATGTCCCCAGACTTCAGAGTCTTCTATGAGCTCACTTCTCTCAAAAGTATATGACATTTTGGCCTAGCCATTTTGATACAAGAACATTAAACTTTCAGACTTTTAAAAAAGTATCAGTTGATGTTCAAAACAGACACTCCTCAGCTCCTCCCTAACCCCTGCTCTGTCCTGAGCCCCTCTCAACACAAATCTCCTCCCTGAAAGGCATCAGGGAAGGAAAGAGATTCTGGATAGGCTCAGAATCCCAGCCTGTTGACCAGAGTACATGGTGCTAAAAATGCAGTTTTACATTTTGACACAAGTTAGGCAAAACAACTGTGGCAAAATGGCTGAGCCCAGATTCCCTCTTGGTGTGTGATTCTCTGTGTGTCCCATGTACAATGTGTTACCTTGTGTCTGAGGGCCAGTCCATAGGTCATGGCCAGCACACGGTGCCGTGTGTCCACATGCTCCATGAGGGCCTGTATCTGTGAGTGCTTGGGTGTCCTTCTGCATCATAGAGTGGGCCCTACCTCCTGGGGACTGAGGTTGCCACTTTGTGCCTGCTCTGACCAAGGACCAACTGTCAGTTCAGGGGTCACCACCCAGGCACACTTCTCAAGGTAGAAGGTACCTGCTCAGCCTAACTGGGAAATAAATACCCTGTTTCTGAGAGTAATTTAATTATTGGCTCCTGCAGACTAGTGGGTAATTAAATTCCGTAACTCCCAAAGTAATTAATTGCTATGCAAATAGTAATGCCCTCCGCTTTGGAGAGAAGGAGCCTGGCCTGAGTTTGCCCTGCAATTAGAAGCTAATAATTACCCTGTCAGTTCCCAGCTTTTGCCGGGTAATTACCTGCTAAAGCCCCACTGGTCACCAAGGGTCATTCTCATCGACTGCTGCTGTAGCTCTGGCTCTGGTGGCCCCAACAGCCAGGGCAGGGGACCCCCCAGGATGCTGGTGAATCTTGAGGCCCTCCCCATACTGCCCCATGTCCACAAATCCCAGGAGCCCCATAGAGATACCCTTACTTCTTGCCAAAGGAAACCAAGAACAGGACCTCCCTAGCATCCCTTTGCTAAGGAAGAGGTGCCCAGCTTCCCAGTGTGTAGAACTCCTGCCAGCTAGGTTTGACTAACCTACAGTGGTTGTTTCCTATGTGTCAGGAAATTTCCCTAAGAGAATCTAACTGTCAACTGTCATGAAAATCATGTTCCCCATGTGGCATTTGTATGTGTCACCTAGGCTAGGCTAAGCTATGAGAACAGAAGGAAGGACAGCAGGCATTTTGCAGCTTGCACACACTTCTCCCAGTTATTCAACAAACACTAATCTAGGTCCTGCTGTCAAGGAGTTTTGAAGATGTAGTGAAAGTCCCTTATCAGTTGACTTAAAGATTATCCTCCATGGGCCTGACCTCTTCAGGTGAGCCTGCAGAAGGGCTCTTCCTGATGAAGGAGACTCCAGACAGCAGCTGGGGCTAGAATCACTCTCCCCTTGCTAGATTCTCCCAGCTTGACTGCCCATGGACAACAGCTTTGCCAGTGCCCAGAAGCTTCCAGCTTGTTCCCGATCATTCCTTCCTGACTGCCTGCCCTACAGATTTCAGACTTGTTTGGCCAACCCACACAACTGCATAAGCCAATTTCTTGAAATAAATTTCCTTGGTGTTATACACACGCACACACGTGCATAGGCTCTGACCCTCTTGGGCCTGCCTCCTTAGGAAGATGTCAGAGCATTAAGAACCTAGGATGCCAACCTCCACAATCACACTGACCAAACTCCAAAGGCATTTGTGGGTGTCCCCCACCCCCTCATAACTCTCAAGTATCACTGTGGTTCACTGAATTTTTATTCCTTAGCTGAATCTTGTCCCTTCCATGAGGCTCCCAGCCCTGTCCTGGGTTCTTGGTACTCTCTCTGATTCCTTCCTGAGGACATGAGCCTGACAGTGGCAGAGCCTGTGTGCTTTCTAGGCACTGGCTGCTTGGACCCCCCCTGCCCCAGAACTGACCCCACCCTCCCTGTCTGAAGTCCCCCACCTGAATCCCTGTGGAATACTGTCCTGGTTTGGTCTCAGAGCTGGGGAATCCCTGGTGAAGCTGGATGCTGGGCAGGGTGTAGATAGAGGGGAGGACTCATGGAGACTGGACTAAAGGACACTGAGCCAGGGGTCTGGGAAAGAAGAAGTCTAGAGAGCAGAAGCGTCGACGAGGGAGAAAATCCTCCCCTGCTCCTCATTTGGGTACCGTCCACTTATCCTTCAGGTGTCAGCTCCAGTGTGTTCCCTCCAGGAAGCTCTCCTTCACCCCTAGATGAGGTAGGCCACGTGCTCCATGTTCCCTCCCTCCCATCCTCTGTCCTGGCTCAGGTGAGCAAAAGGGCAGAAGTCCCAGGCAGAGGAGACAAGCCTCACAGGTGACCAGCTCTCCTCAGCCCGCCATGACTAGGACTGAAGCTGAGGATCAGGGCTGGCAGAGAGCACTGTGGGCTTTGAGGCCAGAGTCTCACCCTGTGAGTACCTTGCCCTTGGCTCAGACACACCGTGGGATGAGCATGAGCCATCCAAGGCAAGACCTCCACACCACCACTGCCGGGGGGACAAGAGAAAAATGGCAGGTAGAGGGTGGCACTGGGAAAGCCAGAGGTGATAAACGAACAAGCTTCAGATGGGGAGTGGCAGGAACTACACACAGGGAAAGGTTCTCAATACCAGAAGGTGAAGGTCACTTGATATTAATGAGGGTCTCATCTATTCAGGAAAATCCAACCTTGAAGAGGCCCCTTACCTCCACCCCTGGCTTCACCTGCCCTAGCCCCCCATGACAGAGGGAAAGTAATTGTGCCCCACAATCTGGAATCCGTGCCCTGCCTTCTATTCCCAGCTTCTATTCCCAACTTATTGCAGGAACTGGTAAGAGTCATGCTCCTGCCTGTCTCTTCTTGCCTCTTGCTAGAGATTCTAGGACAAAAATGTTGATCACTTGCATGTCAGTACTCTTCAGAGAGCTAAAACAGCAGTCTGAAGTGTGGGAGCCACATCTTTCCCATCCAACTGGAGACCCCCTAAAAGCAGGGGCCTCTATGTACCCCCCTAAACAGGGACTCCTACAGGCAGTTGATATTTCTCTTCTATCTTTCCCATTTGGTGCCTGGCCCTGAGGTCTGCAAACAGTGATTCTCAAAACAAAGTACCTGTGAAGTGGCCTCGTAGGACCAGGGGTCTCAGAGCACGGCCAGGGCTTCCCAGCGCCCTCCACACAACACGGCCTTCTGAATAGGCTGGTGCGGTTACTACTCCATTGACAGCTCTTTAGAATCTATTCAGAGTTTTGGCCCTGCTGTGATCTCTGGGTGATGAATATTTCTCCTAATGAACTGGCGGGAATTGGATTAGGCTGGAGTGCCT
>RJWJ010005963.1:0-65175 GCA_004363605.1 Indri indri
AACTCCTGAGCTCAAACGATTCACCCTCCTCGGCCTCCCAGAGTGCTAGGATTACAGGCGTGAGCCACCGCGCCCGGCCCTGGTTGTATCTGTTCTTAATCTTCCTTCTGGTTTTCTCTAGCCTCTTCTCTCTGAAGTGTATATTAATGGTTTAGAATCTGTGGGGATTTTCCTCCAATCAAGAAATCTTTGGATCCTTAATGCCTTTTATGGTTATCTGGTTCATGTCTCCCCTTGGTGTTAAGCACATTTTCTCTTCTCTTTTATCTAAAACTTTTTCTCTGTCCTCATTGTTCCTGGTATGTCCAGTGATGTTTTGTGGCTCTAGTGTCCATGTTCACTTTTAACTTTCAAAGAGACAGAGTGCCCACGAATCAATTCTCTTTCTTTTCCCTGCCTCTCCCTGCGGGGCAGGAGATACCCTATTCTTTTCTTTAAACTTTTTATTATGGAAACTTTCAAAGTTACACAAAAGTGGAGGGAATATGAGTCCCCTGTCCCACCTCCCAGCTGCAACAATGATCAGCATTCTGCAAATTGCATAAATCTCTCCCTCCTCACTTTTTTGCAAGAATATTTTAAAGAAAATGCAAGACATTATCATTTAACTTGTATGTACTTTCTTTGGCATTTCTAACTGAAAAGGTATATTTTTAAAGCCACCGTGCCATTATTACAACTAACTCAAGTAACAATAATTTACTTGTTTCATCTGTTACCCAATTCATAATCAAATATTTCTGATTGTTTTGAGGATGAGAGTTGGTTTCTTTAAATCAGTATCTAAACAAGGCCCATACGTTGTGTGGAGTTGTTATAGCTCTTAAGCCTCTTTGATTTTATAACATTTCCCATGGACCTTTTTAATGCCATGGATGCACTGGGTTGTTTGACCTCTAGAATGTTACACATTCTGGACTTGATTCTTCATGAAATCATTTCAGGCATTTCCCTGCATTTCCTGTAAATGGTAATTTGGCTGGATTAGATTCACATTCAGTTTTTATAAATGGTTTCATTGATAAATAATTCACATATGTCAACCTAAAGGAAAAAACCAAGGCAAAATTAATAGAGAGTTTATTTGGGCCATGTTTAAGGACTGCAGCCTGGAAGCATAGATTCAAGTTGCCCTGAATATATGCTCCAGTTAGCAACAATTACAAGTGGGTTTTTAAAGGAAAAGAAGAGGCAGTTCCTATGTTTACCAAAAATTTACATGAAAATAGCACAAGCTACTATTGGCTGTACATTGTTGTTTGCATCACAAATTCCAGGCACATGAAATAATAGGTGAGGCAGCTAGTCAGGAACAAAATGCTTTTGAACCATTGCCCCCCCTCCCTGCTGGGGTGGGGTGGAGTGGGGCGCAGGGGACTGAAGTCTCTCTGGGTGAGGTAAATTTTGCATACCTCATATAGCTCACACTGCTCTGAGCTGTTTTTCTTTTTTCACATATACAGATCGCCCATTTAAACTGTACTGTACAGTGGGTTTTAGCATATTTACAGAGTTGTGCGATTATCACCACTATCTAATTCAGAACATTTTCATGCCCAAAAGAAACCTCCTACCTGTTATCACTAATCTGCCTTCTGTCTGTGGATTCACCTATTCTGAACATGTCATGTAAGTGGAAGTATGTAATATGTACAATGAGAGGTCCTTTTTGACTGCCTTCTTTCACTTAGCATAACTTTTTAAGGTTCATCTATGTCACAGTATGTATCAGCACCTCATTCCTTTTTATCGCTGAGTAATGCTTTATTGTATAGACGTAACACATTTTATTCATTAATTGATGGATACTTGGGTCATTTCCACTTTTTAGCTGTTATGAATAATGTTTCTATAAACACTTGTTTACAAGGTTTTGATACATGTTGATTCTGTATTTTATGTACCGCAACTTTACTAAAGTGTCTTGTTTGTAGTCATTTTTAAATTATTTTCTTCTAAATTTTTCTAGACATATAATCAAATCATCTGCAAACAGAACTAGTTTTACCTCTGCCTTTGCAGCTCTTCTGCCTTTCGTTTTTAAAATCTTGTCTACTTGGCATTAGTTAATATGTTCACTACAGTGTTAAATAATAGCGGTAATAGTCTTGTTCCTGACTCTATTGGGAATGCCATTAAGAATCTGACTTTAGAGTTCACACACACACACACACACACACACACACACACACACACACACACCATGAATAAGCTACTATTCTGGCATGTTTTGTCTTTAAAGAAAGGATAGTGGCACACAGCATGTCTAGAGAGCCAGACTATGTACAGTTGTCTTGCATAACTCTGGGTTTCCTAATGACAGGGAGTACGGGGAAATATAAATGTCTAAGGGCCAGATCTGAAGCCTCCTTTAATTCCTACTTTCTTGGGCATTAATTGGTTTTTTTAATCATGAATGAGTGTTAGATTTTTGTCAAATATCTTTTAAGCATCTGTGAAAATGATCATGATTTTTCTCCTTACATATATTAATATGATGAATTTTATTGATTCCTTAGTACTAAACCACTCTTACATTTGGTCCTAATGTATTATTGTTTAATACGCTTTTGGATTCTAGTTACCTAATATTTTATTTAAGATTTTTGTATCTATATTCATACAGGAGATTGATCAATCGCATTCTGTTAATTGCTTTTCTTTTACATAGTGAAAACTATGTCCTAATATGACAGAGAAGAACATCAAATAGTCCATCAAGACCAGGAAATCCTTAGAATACGTGATGACTCTCTACTCTAAAACAGAAATTTCCCTGACACTGTGAAATGCCAGGTCTACAGCCTATCCTTACTGTGGTATTTGTCCTTCTGCCCCTTGGGTTATACATCTACATTTCTGAATGTGCGGCATCCCGAAGTGTGTTGAATCAGTAGATGACACTCTTTCTCCATGGCTGTGAGTCAGGGACTTCAATTTTTAATAAATACATTTCTGGCCAAAAATTCTTTTAACTCAAAGTGATGCCTTCCGCAACAAGAATGGTATGTTTGAAGCCTCTCATTAATACTGTTGCGGTGTCTTCTCTTTTCTCCTGAGCAAGATCTCTGTATCTCCAGAATTACTTGCAATCCTACAGTGCCATTAGTTTTATCTTATGGAAACATTATGATATGTTTAAAATATTTCATTAATTTGTTAAAAACATAAGTAGACTTTGGTAGCAATATTAGGATAAGAGAAGGTTTAAACTTGCAAAGAAAAGCGAAAACTCATTATTTTAATGTAGACCTCTGTGTGTATTTTAAATCATTTTCTAATTTAGTTGTCCTGTTAGATGTGGTTAATAAAAGTTAGATCAAAAAGATGCTTTTAATAAAACTCTATATCAGTACTTCCACACAAACTAGAATGCCGTTTCCTATTTGTCTCTTACAGAGGACATAAAGATAAGATATTTGTGGTAAAGTGTAACCCACACCATGTTGACAAACTGGTTACAGTTGGGATAAAGCACATCAAATTCTGGCAACAAGCAGGTACTGTCATTTGTGTTTATCATTTATGTGGCCGAGAGCTTTACCCCAGCTGAAAAGAAAGAAAAAAGACAAGCCATTGCCGCTACCTGGCTTGTCTTGGCAATCTGAAATAACAATATGCCTTAAAAAATTCTCTTTGAAATTCACTTAGGACTGCTTAGCATCTAAGCTGTGAAACCTAGATCACTCTATATGCTGTGCATATTTATCAATATCTAGAAAGCTTTGGAAAATGTTCTGCTCTGAAAATAATTATTTTTATATTTAGTCTTCTGAAAGTAGTAATTATGTTGGACTACTGAGCAGGAAATAATCTCTTTGGGTGAATAAAATGTTCAATATTTTGAAGGTTCCTTTATCTGTCACTGAATTTAGCACACGAATTCAACCCTGACTCTGCACACAGTGAGTGGTCAAAATAAATATTTGTGGATTATAATGTTGCTGATAATGATGAGCAAATAAACATGGCAGAACGTGGAAGAATATCTTATTCTTCTCACTAAAAAGCCAGCCCCATTTTTGCAATTGTTTCTGAATTCCTTGTATCAGTAACCTCAATCTTACAATGCACAAAATGCGAATAAGATTCTGCTCAGTGCTTTTTGCTTTCAAAGAAAGGATGATGCCACCCAGTGTGTCTGGAGAGCCAGCCTGTAGGGAGTTGTCTCGAATGAAGCTGCAAGGACATGTGGATGTCTAAGGGGCAAATCTGATGGTTTGTCCTGGTACACTGCCTTCTCCTACGTAATTTGTTTTTCTCACCCCAAAATTGCGGTGATAAAAACTGAGGCGGAACACGTATAACATTCTTACATTTTACATTTGCAGTTGGTACTGTTTTTATTCTTTTTGGTCAATATTCATGACTTTCCTCACTCCCCCAGGCACTTAGTCTCTCCTTCCTCTGACTGGCACAGAGCTTACGCTGAGCCTTGGGTAGACACGTGCCTTCTACCGAGATGTGGCTGGAGTCCTCTCTCCAGCCATACCTTAAGTTCCTCGAAGACAGAAACTCTTTCTTTGCATCTCACTGTTCCTGCATTGAGCACTGGGTCCACCACAACACAGGGAGTCAATAAACACTGAATTAATGAATGAGCGAATGAGAAGTCCTCTTACAATATTTTTATGATGTTCTCCATAATTTTTATGTATACAAATAATGAAGGTTTTTCATTGAAGGTAGTCACTCTTCATGCTCATAGGAAGTGTCAATTAATTTTTTTAAGAAATAATGTCGGTCCACTCCAGGTGGGGGCTTCACCTCTAAAAGAGGAACTTTTGGAAGTGTCGGAAAATTGGAAACAATGATGTGTGTTTCTTATGGACGAATGGAAGATCTAGTGTTCTCGGGAGCAGCTACTGGAGATATTTTTATTTGGAAAGACATTTTACTACTGAAGACAGTGAAAGCTCATGATGGGCCTGTGTTTGCTATGTATGCATTGGATAAGGTATGGCTTGTTTTTCAGAATTCATTTTCCTCATCAGCTCTTTAAAATTATAAGGTAGTCTGAGGAAGGCCACCAACAGGATGCCTGTATCTAAAAACACTCCTACCTGAATTAGGAAGTAGTTGTCATGAAACTCAGTTGAGGGAACATAGGGAGGGGAACACAAATATTTTTATGATTTTTCATTTATAATTGTTTCTTTATATGCATTTTCTCTCCAGTTTTTTCACACTTGCTCTTCCTGGCTCTCACTTGTAAGGACCCCTTAAGAAGTGCCGGGATAAATGTGGACACACAGTAGCAGAAGAGTACTGAGAAGTATCTCAGTGTTGTTTTCCTCCTTGGTGGTGCAATGAGCAGAGACCTGGAAGCATCAAGTAGTTAGATTATTGTCCTGTACGTTAATTTGTTATGATCAAAAGTTATGTTCATAACCAGTTTGCTCCTGTGTAGACAGGCTCAGCTTTAGCAAGTGTTAGAGTGAAGTGAGTTCACTGGCCATACTTCTACTCAAGCTCATCATTGCCCTGGTCTGACCACCTGCCTTGCAGGGTTCCTTTACAAAGATGACACTTACCTCTGTCTTGGTCCGTTTTTACTGCTGTAACAGAATTCCTGAGACTGGGTAATTTATGATGAACAGAAATTTATTGGCTCACATTTCTGGACTGAAAGCCCAAGATCGAGGGGCTGCATCTGGTGAGGGCCTTCTTGCTGTATCAATCCCATGGCAGAAGGCGGAAGAGCAAGGGACAGTGAGAGGGGGCCAAGTTTACTGTTTTATGATGAACCTGCTGCTGCAATAATGGCATTAATCCATTCCTGAGGACTCTGCCTCTTTTTAGAGGCCTAACCCACATCTTGATACTGTTACAATGGCATTTAAATTTCAACATGAGTTTTGGAGGGAACAAACATTTAAACCGTAGCACTTTCAATGCTGTTAAAACACCTTCTTCTATCAATTTACTAGCAAATACCAGTTTTTTCCATTTACTTGGTGGTACCAGTTCATCTGTGCTCTCTGACTTCTAGTCTAAGCATTCCAACACACCTAGCTAAGACAAGCCTCACTTTTCATTTACCTGTCCCCAGGTAAATGTGTTGATCCCACTGCAAAGGTAGGTTCATGTTAGATGTGCAACTGTAATGGTGGTTGTAATGATTAAGCTGTTTTTTTTTACTGGCAAATATGTTTTTGGTTAAACTGCAAATGTTAGAAAAGATTAAAGCAGAATGCAGAATTTCTGTAGGCCTAGAAGTAGATATGATATAACTTGTTTAAACTCTCATTTGGGAAGTTAAGCTGCAGAATCATTTGGAAAGACAAGGATATCACAATATAATATACTGCATTCAAACTTAATTTGAGGATTGAATTTCCCTGGATACAAATTCTATAATAAGAATAAGGATATTTAATGTAATACACTTCAAAATATTAGTTCTTTGTGAACTTCATTGAAATGCATCAAATTAAAAGTTTCTGAGAAAACAATGACTCAGTATTTTTCTTAAAAAAAAAAAACAACTTTCTAAGAACAGTTGGTATATATGATAAACTATTAGAAAGGAAAACTAGTAAAGCCAAAAAATCGTAAGCTTAGAACAAGAATGAAGATCACTGTTCAGTAAAAAAAAAAAAAAAATCCAATATGTTAAGCTTTTTACTTTCCAGGTTTTGTAACAATCTGGATTTTAATTTTGGAAATTGACATCTATTGAACAAAATATTAATAGAATAGTTTTATTATATTAAGGACCTAAGTTATTAAATAATGATGTTTTCTTCCTTCTTATTTAACAATAATTTTAAATTGTGATGTTAATTCCAATCTATGTGGTAGGGGTATATGAGATGCCAGAAACTCCGCTAGGTTTAGGGACTGGTCCTGTACCACAGAAACTCATGGTCTAGATGGGAGACTGGGCATAGAAACAGCTGCCCTGGACCCAGTGTGCCGACTGACAACCATGGTCTGAGGAGAGTGCAGTGAACACAGTGAGAATGTGCTTAATCCTGCTAGAGAAGTGGGGAGAGATGCTTCCAGAAAGTATTATATGAAGAATGTTCTTGCTATAATAGATTTTTCAGTCTCATGTGTTTCGGTAGATAACCATCACAAAGCTGCCTTAGCCATGAAAGAATCCTCTTGGGGCTGGGTGGGTAACTGGTCATTTTGATGTGTGTATAATACCTACCATGTGTGCCTTCGCAGGGCTTTGTAACAGGTGGAAAGGATGGAATCGTCGAGCTCTGGGATGATATGTTTGAAAGATGCTTGAAGACTTACGCCATTAAAAGAGCAGCATTGTCGACTAGCTCAAAAGGTGCCGCTCCGAAATATGCAATAGAAATCTTTCTGTTCCTGGGGATGGAGAAGATAGTACTAAAGTTCTTGGAAAACTATTATCAAATCAATTCTTTCTCTTTCTCCCACATTCAGAGATCTCAGCCCCTGATAGAAATGTCAAGGACGACTGCCTAGTACCTAGTGCTTTGGAACTATAAAAATCAAATTTATACTAGTAATTAGTGGGGTTTTTTGTGGTTCTATTAAATACAACATCTCCCCCTACTCCCAGGCTTGCTTTTGGAAGATAACCCTTCCATTCGTGCCATCACTTTGGGACATGGACATATCCTGGTGGGAACGAAAAATGGAGAGATTCTGGAAATCGATAAGAGTGGCCCAATGACGCTACTCGTGCAGGTACTGTGTTTGCACATACCGTAAACCACACGTCAGGGTTGGGACTAGGGAGAGGCAAGGGAGGTGCTTAGGGTGCAAAATTTAAGGAGGCACTCATGGTTGTGCACGTGTTGAATTAGTGATCTATTGCTGTGTAACAAATTGCTACAAGCTTAGCAGCTTAAGCCAACACATGTTTATTATCTCACAGTGTGTATGGACCAGGAATCTGAGCACAGCCTAACCGGGTCCTCTGATCAGGGTTTTACAAGGCTGCAGTAAAGGCCAGGGTTGCAGTCTCATCTGAGGCTCAACTGAGGAAGATTTTTCCAAGCTCACAGAGGTTCTTGGCAGAATTCAGTTCCTTGTGGTTGTAGGACTGAGGGCTTTTTTTTTCTTGCTGGCTGTTGGTCAGAGGCCACCTCAGTTCCTAGAGGCTGCCCACAGTTTCTTGCCACATAGGGTTGCCCAACATAGCCGCCTGCTTCCTCAAAGCTAACAAGAGAGGAAAAAATAGACACCATGATCTTATGTAACATAATCACATCATCACATACCTGTAATCATGAACGTTCCATCACCTTCGTCATATTCTGTTGGTTAGAAACAGTACATGGGTCATGCCACTCTGGAAGGGAGGTGACATGCAAAAGTGTGAAAACCAGGAGGACCATGAGGGCCACCTTAATCAAGAGCCTGTCCTTCATGGTCCACCTCTGGCCACCAATTATTCATGTCACTCGCACTACAAAATACTCCTGCCAAGGTCCCCAAGAGCCATATCCTATTACAGGATCTGCTCAAAGTCCAGACTCACCATCTAGATCAGATCGAGGTGTGGATGAAGCACCTTAGGTATACGTCCTCTCGATCTGTCGATCCGTAAAACTAGCAAGACATGTTATCTGCTCCCCACACACCAAACGTATGAGTGCCTCTTTGGGTTGTGTGTGTAGCTCTAGTCTCAGCCTTGATTCACATAAGCCCATTAACTGCTCCTTATCCTCCTGTCCCCTCAAGAATCATATTTAGGTAAAATCAGGTTAAAATAATCATTAGAATCCTCAAGGGGCAAAGAAATGATAAAATCTCACCTCAGGGTGGGGCAGTGTAGGATGTGGAGCAAGCAGGTACTCCTGCCCAGTTTGGTGATGGACAGATGGTATTTTTAGGCAGAAGGGGCGTGGGGAGGGGTGAAGGATGTGCGCTCAGAAGTTGGAGTGAAAAGAATATGCACCGATGATGTCAGCTTCAGGACCTCGGTGGGTCCTGTGGAGCTGCTTCCCCTCCTTCCCTTGATCTGAGTCGTGCCTGCAGGCTTGCCGTAGCAGGGATGAACCCCAGAACCCCGCTGAGGGGGTCCCTCTGATCTGCAGTACCCTGCACATAGGTCTGCACACACACCATGGCTCGGAACACTGCAAGGTTTTAAATGTAGATGTATCCAAGCCTCACCCTGGATATTCTGAATATATCCATGTTTTAAAAAGAAAAAAATCTGCAAAAAAACAAATCTCACAAGCAGCCAGCTTGGAGAACACGCATCCTTGAGGTATGACCTCTTCATGCTCCAGCTGTTCCTGCTTTTATTGTTTCCTTCCAAACTGATTTTTTTTTTCTGTCTGGCCATAACTTCATATTTAATTTTATTGAAAAGTATTTCTTTTGAATCTCCAAATGTTTGCCAGTTTAAATTGTTTCCATACATTCCATATTGCTAAATATTTTGGAAGATTTATACTATGATATGATTTAAACAGCACCCTAAGATTTAAACTCCAAGTCTTCTCATTTTAACAAGTATTAGGTTATAGCTGAGGCAATTTTATTTAAGTATGTTGTAAACTTGAATGAAAAATGCTTTTTACTTTTTGGTTCTCTACAATTTTGTTCTTTCCTGTATTTGTTTCTATTGCTCTAGTAATAAAAATAACCACAAGTACTACTTACCGAGCACCTACTATATGTCCAGCCATACTATTGTGCAAAATTCCTCTCTCATCTCCACAGCAGATTTGCTCAGTTGAAATTGTTTTATAGATGAGGGACCCAAAGCCCAGTAAATTGCCCACAACCACATGCCAAGAACTGTAGAGCTGGGATTCGAACCAAGGGCAGTCACTACACCAGGCTGTTCCTTCCCCACGTCTCCTAGTGCGGATACTACGGGAAAGCCCCTGCGCTGTGGGGCGGCCAGTGGAGCTGGTAGAACCTGCGGAGATCAGATGTTGGTTACACCGTTCTCACCTTACATGTACACCATTCCTTCCCTTTTTTCTCAGCGTCTCTCTTTTCCCCATCTGTTCTATCATTTGCTGTTTCCTTTTAGGTAAAACCCAGTAGTTCAGTTCAACTGATGTCTGCTGGGCTCCTGCCAAGGTCAGCCCTGTGCTCTGTGGTGTACACTGTGGAACAAGGGCTTCCTGCTCTCTCAGGGCTAACAGTCACTTGAGACCAGGAATTTGAGGCTACAGTTAGCTACTATCATGCCACTGCACTCCAGCCTAGGCAACAGAGTGAGACCCTGTCTTTAAAAAAAAGAAAAAAAGTTTCTTCCCGCCTGCCTCACTCACTGTTCGTTCCTGTGTTACATAGGAATTAAAATAATCAGATTAGATTATGGAAATATAATTTTGAAATCAGAATGAAGCAGTGATTTGAAGTATCTCAGAACCCACAACAACCTTGTCCTCAAACGAAACATACAAAGGGAAGGGACTGAGTCCGTAGACGAGCCACAGCAAGCAGAGCTGGTCTGGGGGGCTGTGGGGTCGACATCCGACCTGTCCTCTGACCAGTACTCTGAGGCTGAGAGGCTCCTGAAGAGAAGAAAAATAGAAAACTGGGGATGTAGGGTGCTCCCAAATCCAATAAATCCAAAAACCATGTCTATACCCCTGAGCCCCTCATTTTCTCAGATATCTGAATGTCAGCTGTATTCGGAACTTTGCATCTTCTGCCAAATTACTGTTTTGCTCAAATAGCTTCCCAGTTAAATTGGAGTCATCCAATTTCTCTTTGGAAAGCCACCTGTTCCCAAAAGCATTCCAGCTACAAACACCTTTCAGATGCCTGTGTAAGGTCTTCCTTTTTGCTTTACTGAGCAAAGCGTTTTTATAATTAGCCATTAAAAGCAGAAATTCAGTAAATAATTTGGTCTATTTCATTGCTCTATAGCACGAATCTCTTCTTTACACTGCATTATTGAGTGACAAATTATAGGAATCAAAGTCATTTTCTCCTTGGTTTTATCTTTGTTGTTGTTTTAAGCCATCCAAGCGTGTTTGTGATAAGATACACGTATGTGGACTCGCTCCAGTGCATGTTAAGCACCTTTCGGGCTTCTGATGTTCATTGTTGGCACACGGACAGGCCAACTTGTGAACAGATGCTCAACCTGAGCTACACCTAGGACACTGGAAATGAAAATTCAGCTCTATTTCTGCTCTGCCAAATGCTATGCAGTCAAAGGACTAAAATTGCATAAATAATGAGAATATTGCTGTCTAATTCCACTGACAAAGATAGGTGGCACCTACATCTTTTAGGATATGATTTTATTGAGGGAGGCAGTTTGTGTCCTTGTGATCAAGCTGCTTTACTCGGAGGTATGCCCATACTATGTTTATTCACTATCAACCAGGATAAAATGAGGACATTTCACTCTTCACCTGGATGTTTCTAAGTGAGAAGATGTTTGCCATCATACAAACAAAACCAATAAGCAAGGAGTCCATGTTTTGCTTTCCAAATGAATGAATTAACATCACGTAGGCCCAGCCGTAGATTCAAGTTCAAGTTAGTGCAATCATTTTGGCTAAAGGAAGCCCAAACTGTGTTTGTCTTTGTACCTGTTTGGGTACTCTCAGGCCGAATGTGCAGAATGAGGCTGAAGACGGGCTCACCAAAAAGCCAAGCAGCGTTTATGTTGCCCCTTGTCCTCCCCCACAGGGGCACATGGAGGGAGAAGTGTGGGGGTTGGCCGCGCACCCTCTCCTGCCCATCTGTGCAACAGTGAGCGATGATAAAACGCTTCGGATCTGGGAATTATCTGCCCAGCACCGGATGCTGGCAGTCCGGAAACTCAAAAAAGGTACGTAGCATCACCTTACACATCTGTGAAAGTGTTTACAAGCAACAGAATGTGTTGGGTTTATTCATTCATTCGACTAATGTTTACTGAGAGCAGCTGTTATATGCTCAAAAACATGCTGGGCAACGGAATTCAGTGTGTGTTGCTTCAGTCATCACCAAGCACAGGAAGAATTAGGCCAAAAGGCTGGCCTGATCCAGCTCCATTGTTCGCTGCATTTTCCTTGCACTGCACAGACACTTGCCACCTGGGGGCAATGTGTCCTTCCTCTTCTCATCGGGAGCTGTGGGACTCAGTTGAAGCTTATTAGCTTACAAGGAATGCGGTTTGTCTTTGTGACTAATGGTCTCCAGAACTTATTTATTACTGAAAAACAAAGGTCAGTTATGTAGAAAAGCAATGTTTAATGTCAGGAAGCAAGGGCTATACTGAGAAGCACAAATTCAGCGAATGTTTATTGAGTAGCTTCTATGTGTCAGGCACTGGGGATCCCAAGGTGAATGTCCTATGTCTAGTGTCAGAGATGGATAACTCTTGAACAGAGTTCCCGCAACAGACGGTCCATTCAAACTGGGTAATTTGAGGAGAGTCTAAAACTATAGGTCTATTATAAAGGGATGGGGACGGCATAAGGAAATGACCAGGTATAGTGCGGCACCATGAGGCTAATAACAGCAGGTTCCATCACCAGCCCAGGCCTGAAGGGGCAAGAGGACAGAGCGGTTGCTGCAACCTTGAAAGCGAGAGCTGTGTGCAATGGCAGCCTGAGAGCAGCTGTGACGGTCAGCGAGGGGACTCGGGCAGTGCGACCCTGCAGGAGGCAGCTAGGGGAATAAATACCATCCTCCCCATCCTTCCTCCGTCCCTCCAGTCTCCTGCTCATGCTTCCCCTTGGACAAACCCGGCCAGATGACGAGGGAGCCCATGGACACAGTCCATGCAGGCCAGCCCTGGGCACGAAGCAGGATGGAGAGTGGAAAGAGGGGATGGGGCGGGACAAATTGAAGATAATCTGGCACAAAGGAGGTACCACAGAGGCTCAGAGGAGACCTAGTGGCTGGAACTACTTCATCAGGGAGGTGTCATGGGGGCTGAGACTCAAAAGTTCTGAAGACGAGAGGAAGAGATGGGGGCCTGGCCCTAGAATATTTGCACAGAGTAGTTTTATAAGCAGAGAGGCAGGAGTGTATTCTAGGGGAGTAGAACGAAGAAAGATGTCAAGACATCAGTAAGAGTAGCGATGGTGGCTAGCATCGCTGAGCCAGAGACAGGGCTAGCACTTCACATTTAGTCTTTATAGGAACCCAGCGAATAATGCTATTATTATTGCCACTTACAGATTAGGAAACTGAGGCACAGGGAACTTAAGTTGTTTGCACAGCTAGTAAGTATTAATAAACTGAATTCAAACCCAGGCAGCACGGCTCTGAAGAGCACACCTGTGGCTACTGCTGGATGCTGTCTCCCTCGAGCAGGTTGCCTCTCTTTACCCCAGACGCCCAGGCCCTGGCAAGTGGGGGAGCCAGGATTCCAATTCAGGTCTGAGTCCAAAGCCTGTGCTTTCAGCCACTACAAGCAGGAATGAATTTGGCCACTAATTTATATTGGGGAAATGATAGACCAGGATCTCACTGTAGGGGACTTGAATGTCAGTCAATGGACTTTATTCCCTAGGTTAAAAATTAGTTTAAGAGAACGACTGTTAACCCATCTTTAATAAGATGACCATTCAACCCAGTTTACCCCTGTTGTTCTGGTGTAATTATTAACAGCTCTCCTTTTCACTCTTGCATGTGTCCTGGTTTGTAGATATTAGAGTTAACCTGATCTTGATAACTCCTCAAGGGCAGGCTTGTTCTCCCAGTACCAGCACCCTGTCTGACTCATGGTAGGTAAATAAATGCTGGGTGCACGAATGAATAAATGCATGATTTAGATGAGCCGATTTCAGGTTATTGGTATAAACGTAGCTTTCAGTGTACTGTCAACAGTGACAGAGGAGTTTGTAGGGACACTCAGTATGAAATGCCGCGGCACAAGGCTGAGCAGCTGTCCCATTCCTGGGCCTGTGCTTACCAAAGTCTTGTCAATAAGAGTGGTGGCAGGGGGTGGGTATTCCCTTAAACAGGCTTCCTACTAAACATACTGCATGAAGTCCATGTTCCTCATTCAGAAATGTCTCCCCTTAGCCCTACAAAGAGGTGGAAAACGCTGCTGGCGCAGTGCTGTCATCCCGGTACCGACGAGTCCTGCAGACTCCCCTTGAGAGGCTGTGGTCCATTTTCCATTCTTCCCATGACAGAAGAGGCAGGAACAAAATCTTTCACCCTGAGAATGATGCACTGTGATCTATGGATCAGAGAATTGCAGTGGCTAAAAGTATTAATAGAACAAGGTTCTCTAAAGCCAGTTTGTAGATAAGGCATGATGTCCAAAAATGATTTCTAGAAACTCCTGTTCTTCAATATTACCTCTTTTCTTGGAAGAAAAGATATCAGTTAACATTCTATTCCTTTTCTCTGTTTTGCCCCACTTGTCTTTTGAAAATCTTAGATATTCAGATACTAGGAAATGAATGAATAAACCTCATAGAAATTGAAAACGTATTTTTCATATTATGGTTATTTTCCTTGGATTTGGGGGGAGGGAAGAGATGTTTTAGATTATGAAATTTTAGTTCTCACACGTGTAGTGTTGAAGACACAGTCACAGGCCTATGCTTAATGCACATAAGCAAATTTCTCCATTTCTTCCTTTGGTTTGCTTGACAGTAAAGTGCTGGATCAGAACAGCGTTCTTTGTGGATTCTTTTACAGGTGGAAGATGTTGTGCCTTCTCCCCTGACGGGAAAGCCTTAGCAGTTGGCTTGAATGATGGGAGTTTCCTGGTTGTAAATGCTGACACTGTTGAAGACATGGTCTCCTTCCATCACAGAAAAGAA
This sequence comes from Indri indri, assembly GCA_004363605.1. NCBI lineage: Eukaryota > Metazoa > Chordata > Mammalia > Primates > Indriidae > Indri > Indri indri. Next base: position 14,685 of record RJWJ010005963.1, read on the forward strand.
ATGATCTCTGACATTAAATTTTCAAAAGGTGATGGTGACCAGGGATACTTTTTTAAATACCACAGTCTGGAGACAAAAAATTTACAAGAATGGACTACTGGATTAATAAATGTTTCTTCGACCTTTTCCCCACGTTAAAATACTAAGTTCCTGGAAGTAAATTCCCACATAAAATGTTTTAGTGCTAACCGCACCTTTTTCTTTATAGATACGGGAAAATACCTTGCCGTGGCATCCCATGATAACTTTGTGGATATTTACAACGTGCTTACGAGCAAAAGGGTTGGCATCTGTAAAGGTGCTTCTAGTTACATTACACATATTGACTGGGACTCTAGAGGTAAAGTATGTTGTGTCTTTTAAAATGTGGTTTCTGTGTTTAAAAAAAAAAAAATCAATGTCCACTTGTGTGTTGTTTCCAGAGAGAATGGCAGTCGAGTATTAGAGAAAAATGGGGGGAAGCCCCCAACAACATAAATGACTGTAATTGTACAACCCAGAAGCAGCTGCTGCTAACATTTTGAGTACTTTTTCCATCTTTTAATTATTATCATTATTAATTCAAGCCATTGAATTTTAAGACGAAGATACATGAAGACTTGTGTTACGTCGCAAGCACCACCTCACCTTTGGGTTGGGCATCAGTGTCCTTGCCTTGGGTCTCCACCTCTTCCCCTGTTCTGACCAAAGCTCTACCTCCTAGAGAACCACCCAGAAAGTCTCAAGCCATTTCCTTCCTCCAATGCAGGTGGAAAGCTACATGGAGCTTGCCTGAAGTTTCTCTGCTCCCCAAAACTCCCAGCCTGCCCCTGACCACCTCCAGGTCATGCCCACAAACACCAGGAGGGTTTGTCGTTTGTTTAACTAATCACCTAATGCTACGTGCAAAGGCTTGAGCTAGAAAATGTGGAGGATCTAGAAGCGAGTAGGGCATGGTTCCTACTCCCTGTGGAGTTTATAATTTAGTGAGGGAGGCATACTGTCCTTCGACAATATGGAAGCACACACTGGCTAAGGCGTGAGAGCCAGAAGTGGCAAGTCACAGGGGAAGTGGTGAACAGGGCTCAGAATGAGTGCCCAGGGGACACCAGCACTGTCGTGTGGGTTGCTCTCACGTCTAATCCTAGAGATTTGCCTGGTGTTAAGGGTCTGGAGCAGGCATTAGGAATGGGCAGGGTTCCTGCTTTCAAAAAGGTTGTAGTCCACTGTGTTAGAAAAGCACCACGCCTGATGTGTGCTCTGAGGGAAGAGCTCCCAGGGGACTCCGTGGAGCTTCCCAGGGCAGTGTTTGGGATGGAAGAGCTGAAATTCACCAGACAGCGAAGTCAAGGAAGAGCATTCCAGGCAAAAGGAATATGTTTGCAAAGATGCAGAGGTGGGAAAAACAGGAGGATGATTAAGTAGTGAGTAACGCCGAGGTGCAAGGGGAGGGGACTGGGAGATGCAGCCCAGGGCGGAGTGTGAAGGAACCTCTCTGTCACGCGAGGAAGTTTAACACTGAACTTCATTCTGCAGGCACTAGGTGACTCTAAGGTATTCAGAGTGAGGCATTCCCTTCCGTGAGTGAGCCTGGGATTGGAGAGCAACAAAAAGAAACCAGGAGAAAGAGATGATGAGGACCTCAACCAAAAAGGGGTTATTTCAGAGACGCCAGAACATTTCCTTTCAAGTATTTCTTGAAGTAGTGGCTGTAGACCGGGGCTTGGAAATCCTTCTGCCAGGCAGGTGTTTAGTTGTAACTGTACTTGCCACCCTGGAATTGGGACTTTGTCACCTTTACAACCTGCAGGGGTTTTACAATAGACGGAGGAAAAAAAGCATGCAATTTAGTGTGAGAGGTGTACAAGTTCCAACAAGGGCAAAGGGAGATCAGATAAGTCCCTCTCGCTTTCACGTCAGGCCAGCGACAGTGAATGCAGTGCCGAAGGCTTAGGCTGGTGTTTGTGACTAGGCAGGACACTGGCCACCGGAAAGTGATCTAGGAACCAAGGAGGCTGATGGCAGCAGCTGCTTCTCAAACCCCATCTTTGATATTCTCTGCTTTGTTGTTTTGGTTTTTTCTTAAACAGTGATTTCCTCCTATTTATTCTCTTGCCAGGAAGACGAAGCTACGGTGAATTTTGTTTAGAATCTACCACACACATAATACATGATAAAATATGTAAAATCCTGCCACTACACTACAAGGACCATTGGGGGTTAGAACCCATTATTATTTATATTGGGGAGAGGAAGGGTCAAGAGAAAAGTAGCTATAGAAAGAGTAATTTTTGATTGGGAGGATTTTTAGAAAATTATTTTTAATTGTGGTAAAATACACATGACATAAAATTTACCGTCGTAACCATTTTTAAGTGTACAGTTCAACGGTATTGAGAAAATTCACGCTGTTGCGCAACCATCACCACCATCCATCTCCAGAGCTATTTTCATCTTGTCAAACTGAACCTCTGTACCCATTAAACAGTCATTTCCCATTCCCCCAACCCCTGGCACCCACCATTCTACTTTGTCCCTACGAATTCGACTAATCTGGTTACCTCACATGGGCGGAATCATACAGTATTTGTCTTTTTGGAACTGGCCTATTTCACTTAGCATGATGTCCTCAAGGTTCATCCATGTTGTAGCATGTGTCAGAATTTCCTTCCTCTTAAAGACTGAATAATATTCCGCTGTTATGTATATACCACGTCGTGCTTCTCTGTTTATCTGTCAATGGACAGCTGGGTTGCTGCCACATTTTAGCTGTTGTGAATAATGCTGCTATGAATATGGGTGTATAAATATCTCTGCAAGACTGATTTCAGTTCTTTGAGGTGGAATTGCTGAATCATATGGTCGTTCTAGTTTTAATTTTTTGAGGAACCACTATACTGTTTTCCATAGCACCCGTACCATTTTATATTCCTACAGTAGTTCACAGGGTTCCAAGTTCTCAGATATTTTCTGGTTTTGTTTTGACAGTAGCCATCCTAGTGGATGTTAGGTGGTATCTCATTGTGGGTTTGATTTGCATTTAGGGTAGGAGGTTTTTTTTTTTCTTTTCCTTTTTAGTTTTGCAGATGCGTAGGCCCTGTGTCGGATGCTTAGGGACATAAGAGTAAGTCCTAGGAGGAAAGCACGAGGTCTTGGCCAGGATCAGAGGGTTGCTGCCATGGAGGGGCCTAGGCGAAGGTGTGTGTAAAGTGTGGAGCCATCACTTGTGGGGAGAGAGACAAACCTCACTATTTCTATAATTCTGCCCAAGGCCAGCCTCCTGGAGCTCAGGACGATGCGAAGGTCACTGGGAGTGAGGAGGAGGTGGTGGTCAAGGTCTTTGAAAAGCCACCTTACCTCTCATCCTAAGGGCTCCTTCTGTCAGAGGAGGGGATTGGGCCAAGTGATTGCTGTGGATTGAGAGTAGAATAGAATACTTCTGATTTTTAGGGAGGAATTACATCCGGAGCATAAAAGAAAGTGCGCCTGTGAATCTTCCCTGGTCTAACTCCATTCCCATTAGCCACGAAACATGTGTCACCCTGATATTCTTGGACTCCTGATACCCTAGTCCCCAAATGCCTGATCTTGAGAATGTGCCATGCTGCCTCGAGACCAGCCTAGCTCTCACAGCAGGGGCCTCGAGGGTCTGGCAAGGGTTGAGAGCAGAATTTAGAAGCAAGGATCTGTTTCATGCCTTTGATCCCGTCAAAAATGGTGAAAGCATTTGCTGGAGCCAGCTGGCTTGTCGGGGGCGGGGATGGCGCAGCCGCCAGCCGCAGCAGCCTCCCGTGCCCATGGCAACCGCAGGTCCTTAGAAAAGCGAAAAGCACATCGGGCTCTTGCAGGAACATCAGCTACCCAGGGATGAAAGCTCTTGCACAGAATGCTTGAGAAGGAAAAAATATATGGAGAGAGAGAAGACGTAGAAGGATATTTTCTAGATGCTATAAGTTTATTTCTGGAAATATCAGGACTATAAGATCTTTTACAAATTAACAGTTTGATCTGTAATAGGACATTTAGTTCCCATTCTCATTGCAAATATTCCGATATGTTTGGTACATTTAGTACCGATTTTGGAATTATTCTAACTTGTAAATTACATAGCAACTGGATCGATGAATGTGGACTACAGAGCTCTGTGTAACACCTGCAAGACGTGTGATTACCTTCTTAGTAACGAGGACATGTGTCTCTTTCAGTTCTCTTATTCTATGTGAGCAGACATTTCCAGTGAATAAAAATGTGATTCTGAAAGAATAGATTATTATTATTCTAGGACAATTATATATGCATTAAGCAGATTTTTTGCTCTTTGCCCTCAGAATATTTCAGTGGTTTTATAGAGAGAGCGTGCTCATGTAGCAGGCAGAGAGAAAAAAAAAAAGAGTGGTGACCTAAATATTTCCTCTAGGTTTAAAAAAAAAAAAGTGTAATAACAGCAGTAAAGAAAATTTTGGTGGGGAAAAAAACCACACCCATAATTACACCTTCCTAATAGAAGAATAGTTTCTGGTTTATTTTTTTCCCCCTTCACGTCCTTGGTTGCAAGGAACAGGAACCCACTCAAACCAGCTTACATTTTAAAATAATAATAAAGGATGAATTTTTTGGAAAGATGTAGAGATATCTCATAGAATCCAAGAGCAGGAAGCAACACCTTTCAAGGAATTGGCTTTAGGAATGAACTAGAAAGTGCTCAGAAACCAAGCAGGTAGTTCCTTTCTCCTCTGCTCCCACTCTTAGGCAGCTGGTCTTGGCATCGACTGCTCTTCTGGTTCTCGTGTCTGCCTTTGGCCCTCTGTCCGCACAAGCAGCTTTCCCTGACTCATTTGCACAAGGTCTAGTCTCAGCTGCCCCAAAATGCACCACTCAGTTCTAGAATCCACATCTCATCCCAGCTAGACACCCATTGATTCAGCTTCCCAGATTCCAGTCCAGTTTGGACCTGGCCCCTCCTGGGTCAACGTCTGCCTCCAGAGTACAGATGTGACTGCAGGGGCCCAGCCCTTGGCAGGGGGCATGGGCTAGGTAGGTACCCCACAAAGGTGTCTATGACGCCACACAGCACATGGCACTTCTGGTGCTTGTCTATGTCAGATTCTTGAATATTCTGGCAACCATAAATTACCTCACAGATATTTTTAATAGTTTTGGGCTTCTTTTTTTTTTTTTTTTTTTTTAAGTGAAGTAGGATCTTTGAAACTATGGCGTAAAGTGAGTTGTTGGGATTATCCAAGAATTAACAGTCCTCTGCAATCTCTCATGGCCGAAAATCATCTAAAATTAGCCACATTGAAATGTTTTCACTGAATCCTTTTATCCTTTATCCACATGCTTTGTTGTGTGCAGTTGCTCCTGAGGGTCCTACAAATACATCACAGATATATTTAGTTCATTGGAAAAGTTTTGATTACTCATTTTCTTATAATGCTAAATAGCCAAAGATAATTAACTTTTTTTCTTTTCTCATTTATGTACATTTAGTCATAAAGTCAGGAAGATGTGCCCATTTCAGAGGACACATTTGGAGATTCACTTGCTCCTCAGAGTCAAAGCAAAACTTGCTTATCACCATGTTATAACTCACCAAATTAGAAACGATTCAGGTTGTCAGTTAAGAAAAGAGAGAACCTTGTTTTTAGTTAGTCACTTAGAAATAGACCTACAGTCTATACAATCTATAAAAACTCCTTAAGATTAGCCAAGCTAGATTTCAGACCTAGACCTAGGTGGTATCTATTTGAATGTTAAAGAGCATGATATAAACCACAAAGTTCTTATTTTGGCATCATTTTTCCAAGAAGAACATTTCAAAGCTACTGGATACACACAGTTGTGGGGGGAAAAGGGCAGGGGGGAATGAAATATTATTATGTGTGTGTATATATATACTGGATTATTTACACATGAAATGTTATGATGTCTTAAATTTTCATCAGACTGGGGCGAGGGAGTCAGTAGAGGTTCATGAAACAGTTGGCCCTGTTTAGTTAATAACTGTTGAAGCTGAACAGTGGGCACATGGGAGTCCTTTATACTATTCTTCCATATATTTTTGAAATTTTCCATAATTAAAATGCAGAAAAATGCTAGAACATATATATCTTGAGTTACTTAAATTTCAAGCCATAAGAAATTGTTGCCACTGTAGGAGGAGAATTAGGAAATCTAATCTTTTTCACCATCAGTCAAAATGAATCCAACATTACAATTTGACATCAGACTGAAAGACTATTTTTGCTTACCATTTCGTCTGGGGAAAGTCTTGGATTTCTTTTCAAATTTTCAGTAAGATGAGGGTGGGGTGGGGAGAGAACGAGTGCTTATAGTTTGTTTTGTGTGTCCTTTCTGTTTCGAAATTTTAAAGATGAATTTATAGACCTAAGTAAATGTGAATGTTCACAAGAATCTCACTTCTAATGCCATAATTCTTGCCAAAGCAGTTTGCTTTTACTTCTTCTATGTGCTAGGAGGCAACTGGGAAAAAGAGGAAAATATTGATTTTTGTCAGGCTTTAGAAAACTCCAGCTATTTTCAGTGCAGCAGAGTAAAACACATCAAGCTTGACTCTTCTGTTATTTGAAACATGTCCAAGGTCAAATTTTAAGAGATTCATAGTCTAATAATCATAGCTTTGGGGTTTGTACCATGCCATGTAATTACCCTTACATGCCCTTCTGAATAATTCAACATATATTTACTCAATTTGAGACTTAGATAAAATGAGTCAAAGTAGTGGCAGCCATACTTATCATTTTATAATAAAGAGATAAAGGCAGAGTTTAATTGTCTGTTTCATTCTATCGTAACAGGAAAATTATTGCAAGTTAATTCAGGTGCCAAAGAACAACTTTTTTTTGAAGCTCCAAGAGGCAAACGGCACATAATAAGACCTTCAGAGGTAAAAAATCATACATGATGATTTTTTTAAATATTCTGTGAAGATTTAATATGTGCATTTTAATAAAACCTATCAGTCTTAACTACTAATATGGGTTACATTTAGTATGCCTTTAAGCTTGATCATCTCTTAAATCTGATTGCCTTATCTGGCTTCCTGATTTCCAAGGACATATGGATTTACTATACCACTGATCTGTCAATGTATAGTTGGTGCTCTGCTTAATTTTTGTCTGCCCGATGACAACGAATAAGCCAATGATTTGGATGCCACACATTCCTTTTCCATTCAGCATGTCATTGTGTGCAAAACTTTTTACAAACATAAATTTTTGAAACATTCTCAATGTTTATTTGTAATAATGATATTATCTACAACAATAATAAATTATTTTGGGGAACAAAAACTATCCACAATCTGACTATTCTAACGTATCAAACTGTTTTCTTTTTTCCCTATTTCCTTGCGTCCTTAACTACGTATGTTATTTTTTAATTGTTGAAATCAAAGCCCAGATAAAATTTTTGAATCCAGGCTGGGTGTGGTGGCTCACACCTGTAACCCTAGCACTCTGGGAAGTCACGGGAGGAGGACTGCTTGAGCTCGGGAGTTCAAGACCAGCCTGAGCCAGAGTGAGACACCCTCTCTACTGAAAAAAAAAAAAAAAAAAAAAAATAGAAAAATTAGCCAGGTGTCATGGCACATAGCTGTAGTCCCAGCTACTAGGGAGGCTAAGGCAGGAGGATCACTTAAGTACAGGAGTTTGAGGTTGCAGTGGGCTATGATGAGGCCACTACACTCTACCCAGGGCAACAGAGCGAGACTCTGTCTCAAAAAAAAAAAAAAAAAAAAAAAATTTTTTTTAATCCATAAACCAACGCTCTCCTGAAAGCTAGGTTGCTCTGTGGACGAGTCTACATGAAAGGAACTCTGATGACCAAAATGTCATTGCCTGATTAAGTGCTAAAAAAGTCGTCTTAGTTCCTGGAAACAGCTTGACTCGTTTTTTGCTAGGTAACCTTTGATAAAATAAAAGGAAATATTGCTTCCTTAGAGAAAAACTCTATAACTATAGTTGGCCAGTATTATAAATTTTCCCAGTATTGTAAGGTACTCCCAAAGACATTTGGAGCCCTGTACATTCGTAATATTTTTCACTGTAAAGGAAGCATATGTATAGTACTTAAGAAATATGTTATAGATGATGACATCATATTAATGGAAATTATTTACTGATGAATTGATTTCACTCCCCAATTTCGATTTACTCATCTCTTATTAGTCCTCGTTTTAACTTTTTTATGTGGAGAAACTTTTAAAGCCTTGAGAAGGGATATTTTTAATCGTCATTCATTCACTGAACTTTTGTTGAATGTGCCAGGCACTTTATATACCTACATTTCTATCATCATGACAGCATTACATGGTAGTTGTCAATCCCATTGTACAGATAAGGAAATTAAGGCTCCATGACAGTAACAGAATCACAGAGCTGTGATCCCAGTCTAGAGGCATTGGTGTGTGACTCCACAGCCTAGACCTTGAGGCCTCTCGGATTTCTCCTTTGTATTTAAGTATCGTTTTACATCACTTCAGCTGTGTAGGTCATTGCCTTCCTGGTCTAGTGCCCCAAAATAAGTGTATGAGAATGAAGTGTGATTTCACCAAATGGAAGAGGGGGGGTGAGGCCAGCTTGGGACAGATGAGCAAAAGAATATGCACGAAGAAGGAAATTCACGTTCTGCTTCCCACGGTGACAGGCTGTTGCTCTGAGAGTTCATTTGTCCCTCTGCGGTGCACGTTTAGAGTAGTAGAGGCTGATTCCTGATGATACTGGCTGGGGCATCCCTTCAGCTAATGTTTCCTTGGCTAACCCCCTGGTGGTGCCACTGCTATGAGCACTGAAGAGGTAGCATGTCGTTTTGGTCACCAATATTGTCAGGCCCTTCAACTGAGTATGAAGGATCTTGGAAATCTCATTTTCAAAAAGTTTTTTTTTTTTTGAAGAAACAATCATGGTGAAACTAATACAAAGCTTACCCAGAAACTTGTTAACTATAGCAAATATTAAAATGTCCATTTAAAATCCATCCGGTGCAACCTGCTGCAGTGAAAGTAGCACTATATCAGGAGGGAGACTCTCTGGAGCTCACCACCAAACTCCCACCCCCAGTGTGCTGTGACTTAAGTGATGTGACCTCTTTCTGTGCTTTGCTGGCCGCCTCTGCAAAATGATGAAAAGGATGTATCTACCTGAGGCGAGGTGCTAAGGAAGAGACCCCTTGCAGACTCTTCTTCCTTCTAAGCTCCAGAGTTTAAAAAAATTTTATTTAACCCTTTCGGGTCTTATGGGTTACAGGGATCATTCTTAATGCTTCACTTCAAGTGCAATTTCTGCAGCTTCCGAAAAGTTTGGCGTTTGCTTCCCCTGGCGAGCGCAGTGTCCCAATCTGGCCAAGGGGGTTCTGTTGGGGTGACTGCGGCTGCAGGGTCAGCAACACCAGCTGACCCTCCTTTCCTGCCCAGACAGTGAAGCCAGCACCACTGCAGGGAGTGGGGTGGACAAGGAGGGTCTCACAAATGGAATGTGGGAGGGAGGCAGTGGCCAAAAAGCCTGCTTCCCCGAACCAGCAGGGACTGGTCCCCTGGCTCCCTTCCAGTGGAGGTCAGGTTAGGGTGCCATTAGGGATTGGGAGACTCTACTTCCACCTCAGAAAACTGAGGTAATTGCTGGCAGAGCCACCTTGAGTCACCTCGGAGTGTGGCCCTGCCTGAGGCACCCACTGCACAGGACCAGATGCAGATTTTTGGTTCCAGTTCTGCCTGTGAACAAAAGAAACCCAGAACGTTAAATGATGAGCAATTTAAGTGACTAACCCACGTAGAGCACCTTACCACATTGTAACTAAAACCCAGGCTGTATTTTTATCTTGTAATTTCCCTTCTAAGCAGTAACAGCAAGCAGAAAACAGCAGAACCAGAGACAAGGTGCATTAGCAACAAGCGGCGCACTCTCCAAATCCACAGGGAGAGGCCCGGGCTTCAGTGTCAGCTACAGTTCTCTAATGATTTTTTACACTTTCTAAATAGTGCTTGAAAGTACTTACCTAAAGGACTGTAATGCTAAGATGTACTGGCAGATCTTGAGTGAAAATAAATGAGAGAAATCCCCCAGGAAAGCCTAATATATTGTGTTATTGTTTGTTGCTAAAAGAAAGAGAAGTCTCAGTTTTATCAGGATTTAACCTATGTAAGTTGCCTTTAAAACAGTTTTAAAGGATAAAATATATATTCATGGTAATACAAGATGAACAGCTCTTCAGATTTTTAAGGTAGTCTCTCTGGAGCATAAAGGTTATTAAGCTATCTGTAGAATCTTATTACTTTCTTCCTCCAAGGAAGCAATCATTAAAAAAAAGTTATGTCTTATAATTAAAAAAAAAAAAAAGTTTGCTAAATGACAATCTCCATTGATCAGACTAGCTCAGTGATTGTCAACATCTCCCCCAGGGACGTTCGGCAATGCCTGGGGACAAGGATGTGCTACTGCCACCCAGTGGGTGGGCCCAGGGATGCTGTAAACATCCCGCCATGCACAGGACAGCCCCTGACAACAAAGAATCATCCAGCCTAAGATGTCAGTGCCGAGGTTGAGAAATCCTGACCTACCTTATTACGTACACAATGATAAATGTGTGGTTAAGAACTAAAAAAACTTTATTATTGTTAGATTTCCACAGTTCCGATATGTTCATTTTATCTAGAGAAACATATTTGGATGTTTGACTGTAGTGTTGGTTTATTAAGACAATGCAGACAGCACTTTAAATATGCGAGTTAGAATTCACGTACCTCAGCACTCAACACATGCCTGACGTTGGCAAAGTCATCATTTAGAACTACTCGGCCACAAATTCTTTAAAAAAAACAAACAAAAAAAACCCCACTATGTTGGGCAAAAATATAATTTTCTTTCCTCCTCTTTCAGATCGAGAAGATAGAATGGGACACGTGGACCTGTGTCCTGGGGCCCACCTGTGAGGGGATCTGGCCAGCACACAGCGACGTGACCGATGTGAATGCCGCCAGCCTCACAAGAGACTGTTCCCTCTTAGCCACTGGAGATGACTTCGGTTTTGTTAAGCTTTTTTCATATCCTGTGAAGGTAATATTGCATTTTTATTATATATACTTGCTCAGTTTCATTAATAATTTCTAATCTATTGTATCTAAGCGGATTTTTAAATTTTGGAAGCATAAGCAGTCGATGTTATTTACGGTATCATTTATGCTATATGAAAACTCCCTGACAGTATGTTTACGTGACTGATTTAAGTGGAATCCACATGGCATAGAATTCCTCCTTGAAAGGCCATTAGCGGTCATCAAATCTAACATCTCACAGACTGCAAAGTAAGAGTCATCTTTTCCACATCTCTGACCAGTGCCTTCCTACGTTGTACTTGCTACCTCACAAAGCAGCCCAATTCATTTTTAAATAGCTCCAATTGTTAAAATGTTTTGTTCTGTGTTGAGCTGAACTCTTTTCTCCTTAAGCAAAGTTCTGTCTTCTGAGCCATCATTGACTAATCCCCGTCCTCTCACAGTCTTCATGACTCCCTGAAGTCTCATTTTTTTCCAGCTTAATAAATCTCCAGTTCCTTCAGGCATTGCCCATGTGCCGTGGTTTCCAGCTGCCCCATCCCTTTAAGCACATTTCGTTTTATCAATTCCTTCTTAAACTATCTCATCTAGAACTGAATTCAGTGCTTCGGATGTAATCTGACCAGCTCAGAGCACAGCGGGACTGCTGCCTTCTTGGTTTTGATTTTACATTTGTATCAAATCAAACTAAAATGGCATCAGTTCTTTTGGCTGCCACATTACACAATTGAATGATAAATGTCATGTTCAAAATGTTCATCCTGTACTCACACAATTGATTTTCTGAAATCTGAGTACAGAATTTTGTTTTTACCCAAAAAGTTTTATTTAATTTCGTTGTTCCATCCTGTCAATATTTTTAAAATACCTTTTCAAAGTATTTACTGTTCCTTTCAGCATCATGCTATTCCCTGCTTTCACAATTGTTCTAAATCGTGGAAAGAAAAAAAAAAAACAGGAATAACCAAACACCAACACCACATACCTACCCCCCATTGAATTTGATATTCTATTAATTCACACATTTATAGTTCTTCAATTACTAATAGGCATTTAAATCTAGCTGTACAATCATGCAGCCTAGTCCAACAATACCATTACATCCCTGGTAAATGTCTTGCTGAAAGCCTGATTGATCATGTCTCTGTCATCCCTAATCTCTCATTCTAATAAACCAACTGATAAAAGATGTGAGGTTAGTTTACAGTGAACCCGTGTTACTGCCTGGTAATCCCTACTTCCTTTTCCAAGTGTTTATCGAACTTCTGTGTAATATTTCATCCTGGGATTTTCTAGAGATTGCATCAGCTCATGAATCAATATTTGCCAGAGTCTGTCTACTTGTTTTCCCTTTGGGATACAGGAACCTTGTTGTGTTTGATGCTGCCTCTCCTGATTTCTACACTCTTCAGCTAGTACCAGCATTATTTCTGTGGTCACATTTGAAGTTACCTGTGCTCATGTAAATGAGCACTGTTTTGCTCTTTCTGGTTTGAAGAGCATTCTCTTTGACAGAGGAGATGAGTCAGTCTGCTTTCTGTTGACATAAGCCATCTGATCTAAGAAGTGCTCCTAACTTTTCTCTGTATTGCTTCTGTCCCTAAATGTAGCTTTAAAATCCTTTTCAGTGGTATTAGTTTTTGACTTTAGCATTCCTGAAACTATATTTAAAGGTCAGTGTGAAACTTTTGTGTTTGTCCTTGGTTATTCATTCCTATTGTCCTTTATATGCTTTAACTCGAACACACCAGTTCCTTCTGCAGCCACTTTGGTTACTTTGGATGCTTTTCCTCTTCTTATGTTACTATCTGGCCAGATTATCATTTTGAGTACCTTTTCTAAAACATACATCTGCTTATATCAACTCTTCCCTTCACTGTCCATCTCAAATCAAAAGCCACCTGGTTACCTTCTATCAATATCCATCACGTCTCCTTCACTTATCAGCCCTTCCCATTTGATCAGAATTCAGTTGTAAGTAGCCATTTTCCTTGCTATTTCTACTTTTTTAAAAAAATTGCTAGCAGAACAAGTCAAGAAATTAGTGATACCCTGGTTTTAGTAGACTAAGGATTTGGCAGATTCTTAGATAGCTGAAGCCCCCATGGTACTATTGGATCTTGTTCCTGTGCTGGGTTTATTATTGGTCCTGGGAATTCGTTATCTACCTTCCCAACCTGATGAGGTGGGCTGTCTATGTGGGTTATTTCAAGCTGTGTTCCTCAGACTCCCAGGGAGGTGCTTCAGAGGCCACCCAGGAAGCAAGGCTGGGGCCAAGTGAGGGGCCTCCAGGGCCTCATCCCTGTTTCAACAAGGGTGGTTATGTATTTTGTATTTTAAACATTTGAGCTTCTGTGTAAGATTTTTTACCGAGATTTTATTGTGAAGTTTTTCAAGCCTACAGATAAGATGAAAGAATGACACAGTGAGCCCCTACCAACCTATAACCTAGATTCTATAATTCAAAGTAAATTATAGAATTAATAAAAAAGATCTCAAATAACCTAACTTTATACTTCAAGGAACTAGAAAAGAACAAAGTAAGATCTAAGTTAGCAGAAGGAAGGAAATAATAAAGATTAGAGCAGAAATTAATGAAATAGAGACTACAAAGTTAATGGAAAAGATAATGAAACTAAAAGTTGGTTTTTTGAAAAGATAGATAAAATGGACACACCTTTAGCTAGACTAACAAAAAAAACCCTCAAAATTATAAATGAAAGAGGAGACATTACAACTGATACTACAGAAACACAAAGGACAATAAGACAGTACTATGAATAATTATATACCAACAAATTGGATAGCCTAAAAGAAATGGAAAAATTTCTAGAAACATACAACCTATCAAGACTGAATCATGAAGAAATAGAAAATCTGAACAGACCAATAATGAGTAAGGAGATTTAATCAGTAATCAAACCTCCCAGGAAAGAAAAGCCCAGGATCAGACAGCTTCACGAGTGAATCCTACCAAGTATTTAAAGAAGAATTAATGTACCAAACTCTTCCCAAAAAATTGAGGAGAAGAGAACACTTCCAAACTCATTTTATGAGACCACCTTTACCGGCATACCAAAGCCAGATAAGGACACTGCAAGAAAAGAGAATTACAGGCCAGTATCCCTGATGAACATAGGTGTAAAAATCCTCAACAAAATACTAGCAAACCAAATTCAACAGTATATTAAAAGGATCAGACACCATGATCAAGTAGGATTTATCCCTAGGATGCAAAGGATAGTTCAACATATGCAAATAAATGAATGTGATACACCACATTAACAGATGAAGAATAAAAATCATATCACCTCAGTAGATACCAAAAAAAAAAAAGGTTTGACAAAATTCAGCATGGTTTCATGATCAAAATACTTTCAAATTAGGTATAGAAGAAATGGACCTCAACATAATAAAGGCCGTAAGAGACAAGCCCAAAGCTAACATCCTCAATGGTGAAAAGCTTGTATGCTTTTCTTCTAAGATCAGGAACAAGACAAGGATGGCCACTCTCACCACTTCTGTTCAACACAGTACTAGAATTCCTAACCAGAGCAGTTTGTCAAGAAAAAGAAATAAAAGACATCCAAATGAGAAAAGAAGTAAAATTGTCTCTGTTTGCTGACAACATGATTTTATATGTACAAAGCCCTTAAAGACTCCACTAAAAAACTGTTATAATTAATGAACAAATTCAGTAAAGTTGGAGGTTACAAAACCAACATATAAAAATTAGTCGCGTTTCCATACACTAACAACAAACTATCAAAAAAAATCAATTTATGATAGCACCAAAAAGGATAAAACACTTAGGAATAAATTTAAGAAATGAGATGAAAGATCTGTACATTGAAAACTATAAGACATTGATGAAAGAAATTGAAGAAGACACAAATAAAGATATCCCATGTTCATGCATTAGAAGAATTAATATTGTTAAAATGTCTACACTACCCAAAGTAATCTACAGATTCAGTGCAATCCCTATCAGAATTCCAATGGCATTTTTCACAGAAATTGAAAAAACAACTAAACCCTAAGATTTGTAGAGAACCACAAAAGACTTACATAGCCAAAGCAATCTTGAGAAAGAACAAAACTGAAAGTGTCACACTTCCTGATTTCAAACTATATTATAAAGTTATAGTAATCAAAACAGTGTGGTACTGGCATAAAAACAGACATGTAGACCAATAAAACAGAATGGAGAGGCCAGAAATAAATCCACACATTTACAGTCAACTAATTTTTGACAAGGACACCAAGAATACACAATGGGGAAAAGACATTCTCTTCAATAAATGGTGTCAGGAAAACTGGATATCCACATGCAAAAGAATAAAATTGGACCTTTATCTCATACCATATACAGAAATTAACTTGAATGGATTAAAGACTTAAATGTAAGACCTGAAACCATAAAACTCCTAGAAGGAAACATAGAGAAAAAGCTCCTTGCCATTGGTTTTGGCAGTGATTTCTTGGATATGACACCAAAAGCACAGGCAACAAAAACAAACAAGTGAAGGCCAAGTGTGGTGGCTCATGCCCATAATCCTAGCACTTTGGGAGGCCAGAGCAGGGGGATGGCTTGAGGCCAGGAGTTCAAGACCAGCCTGGGCAACATAGTGAGATCCCCATCTTTACAAAATATTTTTTAAAAATTAGCTAGGCGTGGTGGTATGCATCTGTAGTCCAAGGTACTTGGGAGACTGAGGCAGGAGGATCACTTGAGCACAGGAGTTCAAGGCTGCAGTGATCTATGATTGAGCCACTGTGCTCCAGTCTGGGGTGACAGAGTGATACCCTATCTCTTAAAAAAAAAAAAAAATACATCAAACTTAAAAAAAGCAAAGGAAACAGGCCACAAAATTAAAAGGCAGCTATGGAATGGGAGAAAATACTGGGTCAAAGGGTACGAGGTTTTAGTTATAAGATGAATAAGTTCTGGGAATCTAACGTGCAGTATGGTAGCTATAGTTAATGGTGCTATATTGTTAACTTGGAATTTGCTGAGAGAGTAGATCTTAAGTGTCCTTAACCCCTGCCCCGCTACACACAAACACACAAAATGGTAACTGTATGTGGTGATGGATGTATTATCTTGATTGTGATAATTATTTCAGAATATATACATATATCAAATTATCACGTTGTACACTTTGAATATATGCAATTTTTGTCAATTATACTTTTTTCCCAGTAGAGCTGGGGGGGGGGTGGGGAGTAAATTTTTAGACATCAGGATACTTACCCCTAAATGTTTTAACATGTATATCATAACCTAGAATTCGATATTTGTTTATGGTATTTTTTAAGTAAAATTTAATTACAGTTAAAATATACACGTTTTAAGTTTTCCAACTGATGAGCTTTGACAAATACGTGCACCCACGATACAGAACATTATCTTCACCCAGGATGCTTCATCAGGTGCCTCCTGGGTCAGTCCCCACCCCCACTCCACCCTCAGGTGAAACTGTTGAGTGTCTTTTCACCATAGATTAATTTTACCTGTTTAAGAATTTCATATAAACAAAATAATGAAATGCTGTTTTGTATCTGGCTTCTTTCACTCAGATGATGTTTCTGAGACTTATCCATGTTGTTGTGTGTAATGACAGTCTGCTTATTTCCATAGCTGAGCAGAATTCCACTGTACAGGTATAACAGAGTTTATTCGTCCATATTTCTATTTGACAGACACACTTTCACAGTTTTGGGTTATAGTAAAGCTGCTTGGAACATTTTTGGACAAGTCTGTGTGGACATATTTTTTTTCTTAAGTAAATATGTAGAAGTGAAATTTTTGGGTCATGGGGAAAAATATATTTAACTTTTTAAGAAACTGCTAGACCTTTTTCCAAAGTTGTTGTATCACTTTACCTTCCCACCAAAAATGTAAGAGAGTTCCAGTTGCCCAGATTTGATATTGTCAGACACACAACATTTAGCTGTCCTGGGGGATAGATAGTGCTATCTAATTGTGTTTTTAATTTATATTCCTCTGATGCATAATGATGCTGAGCACTTTCTCATCTGTTCATTGTCTGTTGATAAAGTATCTGTACAAATCTTTAGTCCATTTTTTTAAATTGTTTATCTTTTTATTCTTGAGTTCTACTGTGTCAGGTTTGATTGAAGAAATAGTGTCATAGCTTAAAAGCATTTGAAAAACCACTAACCAATATGAATTCTTTTGAGGGTATCATTTCTCATTCTCCTCTTCTTTCTAATCTGATTTTTCTGGCACACTTTCCTTCTCAGATACATGAACCCCATACTGATTAATATTTCCAGCTCTCTAGTCACACTCTTCCAACTGCTCTGGCTCTGTTGATGAAAGTTCACCATCTGTTATGAACTAAATGTTTGTGTCTTCCCCAAATTCTGTTGTTGAAACCCTAATCCCCAATGTGACTGTATTTGGAGATAGCGCCTTTATAGAAGCAACTACGGTTAAATGAGTTTATAAGGACAGGGCCCTAATCTGATAGAATTATTGTCCTTATAAGAACAGACAGCAGAGAGGTCCTTCTCTCTCTCTGCACACACTAAGGAATGGCTGTGTGAGCACACACTGAGAAGGCAGCCATCTGCAAGCCAGGAAGAGAGGCCGCCCTCATCAGGAACAAATTGGCTGGCACCTTAGTCTTGAACTTCCTGGCCTCTAAAACCGTGAGAAATAACTTTGTTGTTTAAACCCCCCAGAAGACTAACACGCCATACCACTGCTGAACCCTAGCATGGAGCTCCATGTCGTCTAGTCGCAGTGACACCTGGGAGATCTCATTACCACCACACAGCTCTCTTCATATCCAAAATTCCAGTTCTGGCCAGGCTGTAATCCTAGCACTCTGGCAGGCCGAGGCGGGAGGATCACTTGAACTCAGGAGTTGGAGACCAGCCTGAGCAAGAGCGAGACCCCATCTCTACTGAAAACAGAAAAAATTAGCCAGGTCTGGTGGCTCACGCCTGTACTCCCAGCTACTCGGGATTCTGAGGCAGGAGGATCACTTGAGCCCAGGACTTTGAGGTTTCAGTGAGCTCTGATGATGCCACTGCCCTCTACCCAGGATGACAGAGTGAGACTCTGTCAAAAAAAAAATTCCAGTTCCATTAGGTGCTAAGATCAGACGTAAATCCTGATGCTTTTTCTCATACTTCTTTTCCCTGAGTTACTAGAGATCTCTTCCAGGCATTTTTCTTTCCATGGCAGACATGATCCTTACTAGTATTTAGTTGTACAGTTTGGAGCCTCCTCAATTAGGTCATTAGTTCCCTGGCAGCCACATTATCCCAGCCTCCATGAGATAGACTCGGCCCTTTGCCAGAGCCTCAGTGAAGGCACTGCCCTGCTTAACAAGTCTCCAACCCGCTGCCCATTAGGAATCAGGCTGCCCATCACCACCTTAGCTCCCCCGACCCCAACCCATGGAAATTGTCTTCCGTGAAACTTAGGAACCAGGCCACACGGCAGGAGGTGAGTGGTGGGGGAGTGAGAGAAACTTCGTCTGTATTTACAGCCGCTCCCCATCACTTGCATCACCGCATGAGCTCCACCTGCCTCTGCCACCCTCCCTGCCCCATCTGTGGAAAAATTGTCTTCCGTGAAACTGGTCCCTGGTGCCAAAAAGGTTGGGGACTGCTGCCTTAAACCACAGACCAGAAAACCAAGTTCTATCCTTTGACACCATCTCGCTGGCCAGCTGCTTCCCGTAGCCTTCCTTCCCTTCCCTTCCCAACCTACGCCCTTCCACCAGATGTCATTTGCATTTTTAAAACCCTCCATGTCTTTAAGTTTCCTTCTATGAATGTCAAAAGCTCTAGAGAATGTTCTTTAGAAAGAGCTGTGCATGTAAAATTTTACAGAGAGAGACACTGTATGTGAAATGCGGATGTGGGGACGGGATGCATAACTTCCATAGATTCTCACGAATTTCTTACCTAAAAGCAGTTTTAATAACCAGTACTTGGGAGACACATTCCGGATTCTTCTCACTGTATCATCCATTCTTTAATGATTCACTGAAAGAGGGGACTTATGTTGAAGCAGGGAGTCCTGATGGGTAGACAGAAATGTCATGTGGCGTGATGACCTAGGAAGGCGCTTGGTCCCACTAGCTGTGCCAGGTCTTGCGCAGGCCCCCTCCATGGGCCCTAAAGGGAACCACCAGACACCCCTGCCAGCCTTTTCCTCCTGAGACAGCAACTGGGTTCCTGGCACCTCTGTAACTGTGAACTCCCTTGTTCTTCCGTGGAGCAGTGATCTTGTTTCCTATTCTGAGACTCTTGAATCATCCTCTGCTGGAAGAAACTCAACCTGGTTAAATCTCTTCAGTGGCCTAGAAGTGTTTCCTCTCGGTTTCTTCCTCTGTGTCACTTTCTTTCCCTCTGCAGCCTGAGTCTGATCCCTTAGACTGGATTTTCCCCTGAACCTTTCTTTTTGGGTTCTTTCTTCCACCCTGTCTAGAAACCCTTTGTCCCAGCTTATAAGTAAGGGTCTAGAGACATATCTCAAGCTCTTTTACTTTCTCCCGCACTAAAGAAACCAGCTTGCATCTGTAGTAGACATAGCGGGTAGGTTCCTGCTTCCAGCTGGAGGACTGCTGGGTGCACGTGGCTGCAGCCCCTGTGACTGTCCCGTGTTTCCGTGCCTTCTGGACCTCACATGGTCATGCAGGTCTTCTTTTGCTCCTGCCTGTTTACTCACAAACTAGTGGCTTGGAAATGCTGCCTGCCTGTTTGCTGCACTGATCTTTCTAGACTCAGTACTCTGCTGAGGAGTGGGCAGTTCCACCCTGCTGTTGGGTAGGGGTCGGCCAGATACAGGGAGATCTTGGCCAAGAGCATTTCAGTCGTGAGCTCCCCTGCATCTGTTTCCTGCTCTGTGTCTGTGCTGGTTTTGGGGTACCCCGTGAGCCAGTCCCAAGCCCTCTGGAAGCCCCCTTGTCAATTATTTAATGAAGTTTTCACATAGGGAACCATGGCCCTCTCACAACCGCAGAGCTCACATGGCTTCCCGTGTTGTGTAAGGTATTCCCTGGGAGTCGCTGAGAGGATGGAAAAACTCTGCCTCTCTACGTGGCGCCCGCTGGGGCTGTTTTTGCCAGGCTGAGCTTCACGAGTCACAAATGGAAGCTCTTTCTGGTGCCAGCTCCGGCTTTCCACCACCTGTCAGGACGGCCCTGGCGCGGGCAGCTGGCCCACGTTCTGCCTCCACCCTCTGCCTGGGGGTAGATGTGGCGTGGCCTGGGCACACCACTCCGAAAAGCCGTTAGTGGTTGCTAACAAATTTGGTTTTGTATATTTAGTTATGCTTGTTGAAAAGGAGCTGACTTTGTTGTTAAGTTGATTTTTGAGTGTTTCTGGTGTTAAAAACGCTTTCCAGTATCTGTGGCAGAAACTGTTTTGTTTTAAATCCTACTTGAGGCCCTGGGATCATAAGAGGTCCCTTGCTCTTCTGTCACTGCCTGTGCTGTGGGACAAAAGCCACTGTGGGGGAAGGCTGGGAAGACACTTCTGATCTCAAATGTCAGCCAGGCTCACAATCAGGCGTTTACACTGGAGACCTGTGGAGATGGCACATTTGATATTTGAGAGAAACAGAAACAAGCTTTTCATCTTTCCCTAGGCACCTAGAAATAGGTCCTGTAGTCTAATGTTTCACCCATTTCCTCAAAAAATATCTACCGAGTACCTATTATGAGCCAGATACTGTTTTAGGAGAAAAAGAGACCAAGTCCCTGCCCTCATGGAGCTTCCATTCTGGTAAAATGTAGGGAAATTGCTGCTTCAATGAGCTGTCTCATTTGTATCTGGTAGAGACCACCTTAGAAAATAACATGGGCGAACTTGCCTGGAGAGAGGAATAGTGAGACACTGGTTGGGGTAGCCGCCAATTTCTGCTTTACAGGGACAGCATGCAAGATTCAAGAAGTACGTGGGGCACAGCGCACACGTCACCAACGTGAGGTGGCTGCACAACGACTCCGTCTTGCTCACGGTGGGCGGCGCCGACACAGCCTTGATGATCTGGACTAGGGAGTTTGTGGGGACCCAGGAGAGCAAGCTGGTGGACAGTGAGGAGTCAGACACCGACGTGGAGGAGGATGGAGGTGAGCCCCACCTGCCACGCACCTCCCGCCACATCCCCTTCCGAGCCACTGCCGACCAACTCGCTCCCCGATCTCTCTCTGTCATTTGAGGCTATGACAGTGATGTTGCTAGAGAAAAGGCCATCGACTACACCACCAAGATCTACGCGGTGAGCATCAGGGAAATGGAAGGCACCAAGCCACACCAGCAGCTGAAAGAAATCTCGGTGGAAGAAAGGTATGGTGTCGCAAGGTTTGTTTGCTTTCATTGTGCTTGATGACAAGAAAGTTATTTAAACCAGAGGGCATTTTCTTCACCCTCCGAGTTGCTACTTAAGCAAGTCTTTTATAAATCTGCACAGTCTTACCCTGAACCCAGGCTTAAGCTGGGGAAAAGTGCCCACCACCCTCAGTACATGGCAAAGGATGGGTTACATTTTGTAGAAGTTGGTTATGGAACGTGACTTGAATAAACGTGGCATTTGGTGGGCCCAGGCTTCAGGTTGCCTAGAGAGGATGCCAGGGTAGCTCAGCAGCTTGTGCTGATGAGACGGCTGACGGGAAAGCCTGCCGATTAGCAAGGTAGGGAGGGCAGGCTTCCAAGTCACAGAGGAGCATTTGCAGAGTTGTGAGAAATCACCTTCCACTCTAGCTGGAGTCTGTACATCACATTCTGTCACTTGGTGTACCTCTTCTTACTGTGTCTTCACCTGCCCAAATTTGTTCAGGTGAGTGTGACAATTCCAGGCCCATCCCATTTGATTTCGTTGCCTTGAATGCTCTATGTAGACAGAGGGTTCCTCCTGGTATTTTAGGGGTTTTTGATGTGCTGTTCTAAGTGTTGATAAGACGAATTGTCAAACACTTTAGCATTTCTGAAAAGAAAAGCTCATAATTACTATAATTACTTAATTTACCAAGAATAAATTATTGATTAAAAACTCTAATATCTGAAGAGAATTTCATGGATGTCAAAGATGTTTTAAGATTCTCTGTGGGCTCTTCACATTGAGGTGGGCTCAGTGTTTACAATATACTGGTCCCACGATGTATAATTTATGAGATTCAAGTTGCTTGCATTTGGTGTGGCTTTCTGCCTAATTATAATTAATAGGTCTGATCTGTCACCTTTTACTATTAGGTGGGGATTAAGATACAAAGAAATGAAATGTGACATCCCCCTCCTGCTTCAGTTCAGCACCAGATATTAAAATAAGCTTGGTAAATGGTGGGTGTGATATTGGCAAGAACATTGAGTAATGCAAAAAAACCCTGATTTCCCCCCCACCCCTGACATCATTGTTAGATGTTGCTATTGAAGGTTCAGAGTTCTCTTTTGATTAAAAAAAATTATAGAGACTTTTCCTACAAAGTATAGTTTATTTTGCTTGCAACATGGCTCTAAAGTGGTCACAAAGAGAAAATAATTTTAAAGGATCTAATTCTAAGAATTAAGGAAAAAAAAAAAAAAACAAAAAACAACCATATGCATAAGTTCATGAATAGGCCTCCCACTTAAATAATCCACTCTAAAAAAAAACATTGGGCCTAAATTAAACATTCCTTTGAAAAAAAATGACCTAACCTTTCCAATTTCACATACCATTATGAAATGAGTTGACTTGGCTAATATTCCAAGAGTGTTTCTGGTTGGTTTCTACAACCCAGTGGTGTATGATGCTGAGATTTAGACTAGTCACTGAAATAACCAAAAGCCCTGTGATTTCAAACCTAAACCAAGGTTCATCTAAACCTCTCCTTATCTCGTTGGCAGGTCTATAAAAAATCTCAAACTGCTCAATTTAGCAAAAAGGTAGGAGGAGTGAGGATAGAGAGGACCCTAAGAAGAATTTTCTGTTTTAAAATTTAGAATTTTCAAGCTACCTCATTTTCTTCATCACGCCAGATTGGAAACTTGTCATATGTTAATAACATATGCTGGATTGACTCCAGTTTGTTTTTTTTTTTAACAAAAAAAAAAAAGTTCATAGTATTATGAGATATAGGGTAGGTATTTCAGTACTTTATTGGCATTTTAAAAAATGATTCACATCAGGACGCAGTGAAGAAAGCACACAGTGAAGAAAACAACTTTAAGATAAGTATAGGGTCCGGAGGAATAATCAAGCCTTTTCTATAGAGAGCTCCTTCCTCGATAACTTACAAAGGTCTTGACAGCATCAGTTCCCAGAAGGGGCTGTAACCAGAGAGCACGGTACCAGCTGCGCAGCTCGGTGGGTGCAGAGCAGGACCACGCTGGGAGGGGTGAGCTAGTGGAGGCTCTGTGGAGGCCAGTCATCATTAGAAGCAAAAATAAGCAGTCTGCGCACCAGTCCTGGTCAGTCATTTTAGGGTGGCCTGGACCTCAGAGATTGGACTGTAGGCAGCTTCTGAACCACAGAAGAGAGAAGTGCGAGCCAAGGCAGGCATCCAGGGGACTTGGGATACAGCAGGATGAGTGATGGAATGTGGGGCAGAACCAAGCCCTTGGAGGGGAGCACAGACGTCAGGCCGCGTAGCTCAGTCCTCAGCTAGGGTACCAAATGGGCCTGTGGACGCCAATGCCCTGGAATGTGAGAGGGGCAGAGACAAAAAAAAAAGTGCTAACATTGGGACCATATGAAGCCAATCAGCAGCCGGCTTCTCCCTGGGAATGTTAGGGACTGTCAACTGACAGCCCCTGACACTCCCTTTGACTTCCAGCCCTGCTGATTGGAGAGGCAGGGACTCTCCGTGACCTTCCTTCATTGTTCCTGTGTGTGTATACCTGCAGATTCCTGGGTGCTGTCTCCAAACACTTGGGCCAAGGCAGGCACCAATAAGACCAATGGGAGACAAGTACTCGAGGACCGAAAGAGATGTGAGCTTAGAGCAACCACTCCATGCAGGGGCCTGTTTTCTCTTTCAGCAGTGTTTCAGGCAGCTCTGCCCCTGGCAGATCCCTCTCCACCTTCTAAAAGCAGTGAGAAACCGTGAGATGAGGAAGCATCTGTTGTATTGAGAAAAATGCCTTCAAGGCAGCTGCACTCTATGCATCAATCACTTCTAAGCAGCTGAATTCCTAATTCCCAAATTTTAAGATAGTCATGGATTGTTTCTAATCAGACTGGGTTATTTGGCTTTAAAATAACTGTGAGACTTTGGATCATGCCTCCTTGTAGAATTTCGAATACATTGACAGTTCTTATTTTTCAGAAGTCATTAGATCTTCAGTTCTAACCTTTTGAAAAGTGAGAAAGCCGAGAAAAAATTAGGAATTGCTCTCGAAAGAATACTGGGCTGTACTCACCGAATACGTAATCCTTGTAAGGTGTTTGTCGAGTGTCCTTGTTGGCCACTTCAGCTCTAGCACAAGGGAAGGCCTGGCCTCCCTGACCTAGACTTGTGTGGACAGTCCCCACCTTGGGCGAACCCTTGGGTGACCTTGCTGCTTGACTGTCACGTGCGGCACGTGGCTGAGGAAAGTCATGAAGTCTTTTCCAACTTGGGGAATCTGGGCTTTCAGACCTCATCTGGCCACTGCGCTCCTCATCCCCAGCTGACTCGAAGCCAGTTCTGGTCTAGAAGAATCTTTCCGAACATCCCCTCCCTCCCAAGCTCCTTGCTCCAACCCGACACAGCCCTGGCCCTCAGCTTGAGCTCAGCCCCTGCTCTGCCACGTTTACTCATAAAGCAATGGCTGTACTGTCCATTGCAAACTTAAATTATTTAATATTTAAGATGTCAGGAAGCTTCCTTTTGAAAAAATAAAAATAAAGGGGGGGAGTATAGTTTTAGCAATTTAAGGTACAAAACGCTTATGTCATCACAGCACAAGGGATGGTACTCAGATCCTGTATTCTGACTTCAATAAAAACAGTTCTTCTCCCAAACTTATCAGGTGACTAAAATGTTTGCTCAGTACCAAATTACTGTAAAGTTAAGAATTTTCTTTTACCTCATTACCAAAGCCACACCTAGTTTATAAATTGTTTTTTGCTGTATAACATAGGGCTTTTCCAGGGGCAGTCAGCCAACCCCAACCGGCCTAAGCAAAAGGGAATTTATTTGCTCACTTCTCCTAAAAATCCAGGGATAGGGAAACTTCTGGTGTCATGTGATGAGAGAACGCAAATCTTGCTGCCAGGATTGTGTTTTTTTCTCCATATCTCGGTTCTGCTTCCTCTGGGTTATCGCAGTTTTTCAAGTAGCAAAATGGCTGCGGTGTCTAGACCTTGCGGTCTCTGCAATTCAAGATAAGCAGGAAAGAACAGCCTCCGGTTCGCAGGTCCCCACAAATGTCTTATGATGTGCTGTTGGCTCTGGTGGGTTATGTGACTACCTTTGAACTAATCACCATGGCCTAGGGGGGAAAAAAAAGCCTTTGATCGACTATTCCTAAGTGAATAGTCACCTGCCACCTACAGACGAGCAATGCAGTCACCTCCACCAGAACCCCAAATCCAGAGCTGTTAACAAAATTAGAGTGGTTGATTTCTGTATGGACCCTAAACAACAAACGTCTACTACACTCCACCCTTTCCTTATCATACGTACGTTCTTAAAATGCCTTCATTTTAAACTATCCTATATATGATTAAAAATGCAGTTACAACCTTCCCAAAGTCTCAGACAGGAGCTATTGTACATCTAGCCCCACATCCAGGACCTCAGAGTATTGTGAAGTCTCATCCAGGTCCAGATAAAGCCCCTTGTGGTCCTGTGGCTAATAACGACATTAACCACCTTAACATGCCAAATGGACAGTGGTGGAGAGAGGACGGGGAGGATAATTTTTTTCAAACTACCATTTTGAAGGAGGAAGAATCAGATACAACACACAGTGGTCCCTGGTCCCTGCCATATTATCCTCAGCCAGACAGGATGATCGAGGATTCCTGTCACACCCATGTGCGTGTTTTGTACGACTAGACGATGATAACGACGTTGGAGATGCCAACAGTCAGGAGTAAAGGCTTTGTTCTAACAAAAGATAGATGCATATGAAATGAAAACATTAAGTAGGAAGTAAAGCAATATTCTCTTAGAGGTATGGCTTCCCAAATTCCTACTGGCATGTAAATGATGTCCCTGTTTTGTCGTTCTCATGGGAAATCCTGTATCCTCCCATCTGCTTGTGAACTCCTCCCTGACTCTTTGGGAGACTGGCTCAGGGACTGGCTGCCCCCAGGTGCAGACGACCAGCGCGCACAGGCCGTCAGACTGGGGGAAGGCAAGGTCAACTTTTAGCGACATCTCCCAGGAGGCCCACATTTCAAGTCAGTCTAAATCTCACTTTATCATTTAATCCTCTGGCCTAAGATTTGGCATCTTGTAGTCAACTTAGGAAGAAAAACTTTTTTTTACATCTCAGACTGGTAACTACTTGAATTCTGAAGGGGAGGTAGTATTACAATTCAACAAATTATTTTTTAAAGTCAGTTAAATCATTTGTCATTCTTTCTACTTTTATTTTTTGGTGATGAACTGAGCACCCGCTAATTTATTATTGGTAGATATTCCTTTTTTAAAGCATAGTTTATATTTGTGAGATAACCTTTTTTAGGTTCAACAGATTTTAATAGTTAAATTGTTACTATTCAGTCTTTAGCAGGCCTTCCTTTGGGTTGGTGTGTGTATCTTTTTTATAATACCACCGTGTACCTCTGAAATTGTCCTTGTGTTTTGATAAGAGATCCCACGCGCATCTTCAGTTTTCTTTTCCCAAGAATGGCATCTGGGCTCTATGAGTACACATTGGTGTGTTCTCCATAACTACTATAGGTTGCTTAAATTATTGTATACCCAAAATAGAAAAAAAAAATTTTTTTTTAGAAAGTCATAAGATTATGTTGGTATTTTTAAATTATTTTTAAAAATAGCTTCAACAGGGTTGTTTTTGGTTTTGCTGTCTTTGATGTACCATGTTATATGCAGATGGTCCCCAATTTAATGATGGTTTGACTTAAACAATATTTTTACTTTGCAATGGTGCACAAGCAGTGTGTGTTCAGTGTGCTCCTGGACTTATGATGGGGCTATGTCGCTATAAAGTCAGAAGCATCTGTATTATAACTTTAAATTTCTAAAGATTATGTTGTATAGTATTGTCCCAATCTTAGACATCTTTCTTTCGCTTTACTGGTTTTGATTCTTGGCTCAAGCTCCCTAAAATTGGCTTCAAAGAATACAAAAAATATAGGACATCTAGTACTTTAGATAGAATTTCATAAAATTGGCAGACAGTGAAATGAATACCCAAAGTCTTTTAAGTTTGGCCCAAACTCTCCATGTCAGTTGTGGTCCCAGGAACGAGTACTCTGAACAGGAGGTGACTGAGTCCTTAAGGGACTGTAACAAAGGTGTGGGCAGGTTTAACAGACAAGGGACCATCCTGGGGACAGCAACAGCTGGAAGCCTGTACCACTCCTGGGCCTGAAGGAGCACGGGCAGGAAGCCGTTGGCAGAGGTGGAGAACACGGCTGTAGAAGAGGGTCACCGTACGGAGCTGAGACTTGGGGAGGGAAAGGGAAACAACCTGAGGGGAGGTATCGAGGGAATAAATGCCCCCCTTACATTCTCCTCTCACCCTCTGATCCGCTAGTGCCTCCCTTTAGCTGAGTCCAGTCAGAAGTTGAAGGGTGAGAGAGTCCATTGGTGCAGTCTGTGGAGCTACTTTCTTCCTGATAGTTTTATAGGTAGTATCTGATTATATCTCCAAGTGTGGGATACGGTCTTTTACTGAAATCCAAATGAGCTGACCAGGCAGTAGTCTTTCTAGCTATACCCAGTGGGGCGATGGTTAGTAATTTATTTTTAAACCCCTACTATTAGACATAAGCGTCCACATCTCCTCCTCAGTGAACCATCTACATGGGGGTTGGTAATAATGGATATTTTTATTTGCTATTTTCAATTGGAACCTACATTCAGACAGAAAACTAACTTTGTGATGATAAGATAAAGAGTAAATACAAATTGAACTATTATTATGGAAATTGGCACATAAAATTCGCTAAGTTTTATTTTTCTAAGTGTATGTGATAATTAGCTTGGGGATTGTGTTCTCAGTGGACCTGAGTAGGTTTAGGTCCTTTATTAACAAGTGCTGAGGCTTGCAAACTTGGGCTCTCTATCCAGGGATGAATAAAACAATGTGGGACTTAAGACTTTCAGTTTCTAACAGTATTTTACTTATTATAGCATTTTTCATCTATTACTAAAATGAGAGGTTTGACTACCCGCTCCTTGTTTTGTTATGGCCACAAATCAAAATCCCAAACTAACCTAAAGCATATTTTTTTCATTCCTCAGAAAGGCCTTGCTTCTCAGGCGAGGAAGGTCATCTCTCCCTTTAAAAAAAAAAAAAAAAAGTCTGAAGTAGAAACGTTAGTTTTTAACACTTAAGTTGTATTGTCTTAACTCCAGTTTAATGTACTTCTGAATTATGGGTAACTATACAAATTATGATAGTTATAGTTTTAGTTACAAATTTATTAGATATATTTAGTCCAGATATTCAGCCGTTTTACCTGGGTAAGTGACGTGTGCACAGCCATCTTCTAAAAAAGTTTTTTATTTCAAGAAATATTGTTTTTATGTACTTTAATTAATGTGCAAAGCTTGATTGATAAACATTGTTTTCCCAAGAGTAGATCCCTAATACAATAAGAAAGAAAGTCATTTAAAAATTTCTGTCCTCTTAATGACATCTTTATTTTTTTTTCCTAAATGACAGAGTTTCAAGATTCAGCTATACCTGTAGGGGGTAATAGCACACATATTTAAAAGTAGAAATCCTCACAGTTAAAATTTTTAACTTTAAATCAGTCTCCATCTGGGCTGGAGACTGATTTCTTAAAGCAAAAGTCAGTTAATGACAAGGTTTTATATCAACTTTGTTACTGTTACCTCTCTAACATTTGAAGCTTTTGGCACCTTTCAATTCCCTTTGTGTTTTAAGTTCCAGAATCTCTGACTTCTTCCAGAAGAATTGTCTCAATGAGAATCAAAGCAAAACTCAGCTCCCCAGGGATTTCCTCTTCTCTCTAAAACCTCAAAAGGATTCAATGTTTACCTCTCAAGTGGCTAGCTGCAGTGTGGCAAGGGCTGGACGATGTCCGTTGTGTTAATCCCACTTCTGACACACCAATCTTCTTAGTTCTCACGTGGGACCGTGATGAGAATGATATGAATGACAGATAGGTGGTAATATAAAAGTTAGGGAAAGTTTCTTATGATTTTAGAGTCTGTAGAGACCAATAGATATGGTTACCTAAGGCAGGCGCTAACGGCATTTCCTCTGGCACTGTTATGACTTCCCAAGTCCCCGGTGTGCCCCAGTGGGACATATCCATGCTCATTAGGATTTTTCCCAGTGCAGGAAGCTCCTTTACTATTTTCCTGAGGTTTTATGTTATACCTTTCTACCTTCTACCACCTCTTGAAATACACACTAAATGTTTAGGAGAGTCTGAGTACATGCCAACCAGTTCAGGAAATGTAAGTAACTACTACAAAACAATTCTAGCACACTTCAACATGTCTACCATGAGGTTGGAGAAAATGTCCCACAGAGAATCAGGCCTCAGCAGGCCCAGACTTCAGGCTGTCCAAGTTTCTCTCTAACACAGCGTCGTGGGTTCCTTGGTCATCCTCTGGCTGTACCTGCTTATGTTCTCTGAGAAGATCATCTTTGTCCTTTTTCTGTCTTGCTAAGTCTGAGATTGGCTTTGGGGAGAATGATCTTTCTGAGGGCTTCACGTTTTCATCTCTTTGTTGTCTCACTTCTGTTGGTTGGAGGCCTGGGAATGGCCTTAAGAATTGAACAATACAGGCCCTTGTTGTTTACTAGATTTGGGGTTACTCATAAAGCCCTCCTCCCTCAAGAAGGATGTCAACTCTGCAAGGAAAATTTCTGTTTTATACACTGTTTCATCTAAAATTGAGAACATGCTGGCACTTAGTAAATATTGTTGAATAAATAAACTCCTTAACAATTTAACCACATTTAGGTTCATTTTCAGACACTGATGCCTATGAATTAGATATCAAAGTCTGAGATCTCATTGACACTTTGTCTTTAAAATCCATAATCCAACTTGACAACTCCTCCCTCTAAGCAGCTGTCTCCCAGCCCTCAGGTTACAGTCTCCATCCAGTGGCCTGGGCTTTGCCAGTTCTCTCTGTCCCCCTCCACTCCGCAGCAACAGCAGGGGCTGACAGCTTTCACGTAAGGGATGGTCACCCTGGTGTAATGGGGTTTGGACACCCCCAGACTTGTATGGGGGGGTGTCCCACGTGGAATCCCTGTCCCAATCCTCCATGATGAGGAGAGGGGAAAGGAGCCATTTTACTTTCACACGCCGCCTCCTACCACAAAAGCAACTTCACTCTCCATCCATCTCAGCTGCCCAGCATGAGGGAACACAAGGTGGCAGTGCCAGAGTTATTCTTAGCAGAGGATTATAAAGAAGGAATCTGTGAATATTCCGCATTAATATTTTAGTCCTTATGGAGTGTATTCACTGTCAGTCTATGGCATATGTTCCTTAGGAAACCAAGGAACTCTTACCAAACCAAAATTAGAAGCGGTTTCTAAGCCTTTTATAAATGGTGGTATACTTATCTGTGAACTGACGGGTGCTCACACCAAATGACCTCAAAATTCCACTCTAGCATTGGGGTTTTCCAAAAACTTTCATAAACTGTGCTTGTGGCTGAATGGGTAAGGCCCTTAGACTTACCTTCTCCTATAGTCTCATATCCTTTCCGAGTTGATTTGAATAGGCTTATTAACTTAAGCAAAAGGAAAGCCCTGTAAAGAAAACTGTACACTACGGATTTACAAAGAAATGTTACGAGGTTTTTCTTGGTTTTATTAATAGTTTTTTGTTTCAGCCCCAAATTAATAACCTCCTTTAATTCTTGGTTCCTTAATATACCAGTCTGTGGCATCAAGATAAAGTTCCACTGGACCATGAGCTTTGTCTATGAGACTCAGTTCCCCGATTGTCAGAACACAGTGCCTTGCACATAGTACAGAGTGAACAAATACTTCTTGAAGGAGTAGATGAGTGGAGGAATTTACATAGCCTGCTTCTTTTAATATTTAAATCAATATGTCCTCAAAATGTTCTGCAAGTCTGTTCTTTGTCAGCAGCCACTTTTACCTTCATTTTATGAGCATATGTGGATGGGGTCTTTGTGGGAAATGGCGTGACCCACCTAGAATCCAAGGATGCCCCAACTGGCCATGGGACTATTCTTAGTTAAATGTCTTAGCATCTGTCCATTAGGAAGTGAAATTTGGAATTGTTTGGTTTAAATCTATTTAAATAACCCCAAGTAAAAGGAACTGAGAGAAAATTCTGTGCTATCCTGGCCATCACACCTATCGTACATTCAAAGCTTCTTTGTTAGCAGGTTTACAATGAAACAACACTCTCATAAGTGACAAAGTGAAAAAAAATTGGAAAGATTTAGACAGATTTCTTTGAGTTTAAATCAAACCACAATATACAGGCAGTCCTAGTTTTTCATCTAATCTTTTATGCTATGTTTAGAGACAAAAGTCTGCTGGGAGAACTTGCCCCCAATTTGTAAAAATTTATATTTTTAATTTTTTAATGGATACATAATAATTGTACATATTTATGGGCTACATACTGAGTTTCCATACATATAGTGTATACCGATCAAATCAGGGCAATTAGCATGTCCGTCATGTCAAACTTTTACCTTTCTTTGTGCTGGAGCATTCAAAATCCTCTCTTCTAACTAGTCACTCATAGGCGGAAGCTGCCCCCAATTTTTTAAAAACGCTTAATTTAATCAGGGAATGTGTGGGAATTTCAGGCTTGCCTGAGGCAAGGAGCATGATGAAGTGGGACTGAGCTCCCCCTCACGGTGATGTCAACGGCAAATAAACAGCTCTGCAGCCCCTGCCCACGACAGAGGCCCTTTGTCATCACTGATCAATAGCTGCTTTGTGAGCTTGTATTGTTAGAGTTGCTAAGAACTGACAACCATGCTAAGCAAGTGCTGCTGCATTTACCTTACTGAGAGCGATTAAAACTGCCAAATCCTGTCTTGAAGCTTGGTCCAATAAATGGCGGGGCGGGGGGAGGGACCTTTAATTCTACATTTCCATCCCATTTATAAGGATGAAGTGACCTTAAAGAGCCTAAGAGTGAGTGCAGAGACCTGTGGTTGTGTCTGTCTTGTGTATAAGCTAAGCTCAGGCCTCATCACAGGAGAGAGACGGTGCCCGTGTACTGTAAATGGAGCGGGGAGCCCTCCTGCTGCTCCAGGGACTTTCTCTCTGAACTAAATTCTCCTTCACTCCACCTCTGAATTCTCCAAGAGTCCAGCAATCCGAGCTGCTCTGAGCAGGTAGAACATAGCAGGGTTCCCCTGTTCTTTTTGAAGGTGGAGGGAACTGAAATTACAATATGTATTAAATCCTGAAATGCTGAAAAGTAATCATTTGAAAAGCCTATAGTTTAGGTAACTCCACCAAGAGCTGAATCATTAGTTGAGTTTTTTTTAAGTGAATTGAATGCTACTTTCATAAATGACTTTCCTTATTCAAACCCCTTGATTTTCTGTATTGGTTTGTAGCACAGCAATGACTTCTATATAAGTAATAATTCTAGGAATTAAACCTGCCATTCATTATAGAATAGTTTGTACACCATTTATCACAAAGTGTGGCCAGGGCTTAAAAATCCAGAGGTAAAGTGTGTTACAAGATGATTTTTTAAAAAAAAGAATAATATGCCTAGGAAATCACACTCCTACAGTATAATCATTGCATCAAACCTACTCACTTGTGGAGATAAAAGAACACATCAAAAATAGGTAAGCACTTTTCTATCAGAAGAGAACGTCTTAGACCGTGGCAGAGTCGGGTGTGGTTATTTTAGCCAAGTCTCTGAACATCTCGCAGACCCTCCATTTGGAGGGAGTGGATGGTCCCAGGGGCGTTGGCCCGCCCTCTGTTGTGTGTCTGGTTGCGTGGAAGGGGTGGGTGACTGGGGAGGCGTTTGCAGAAGTGGTTGTTCAGGTGCGCAGTTCATGCCCCCTGGAACGTCAGTGGCTGTCAGGGGTGGAGGACGGGTGCTCTTGTGGGTGTGTTTAAAGGACACTGACATACTCTTCACCCAGCCCCATCCCGCTCCTTTGAAGTTCACTGTCATCTTCCTCCCCTCCCTGTTCCTATCCTATATCCACTTCCTGTCTCTGAGCCGTCAGGCTCACAGTCAGCTGGTCAACCCCAGCTCCCACCATGCCATGGGTTATGCTATCACCTGGAATGTCTCTGTGCCTCTGCGATTTACCCTTCTTTCCTCTATATTTCTCATTCCTGGCACTCCTCACCTTCCTCCTCGTTAAGGCATCCAGTGCCTAGATACCTCCATTTTTTCCCCACATTCATCAGCCCCCTCCTGGCCTCACTTTTCTGCTTGCCCGAATGCCACTCTCCCAGTCCTCTTGGGCCTTCACCCCTCTATTTCTGCTACAGCCCAATCCCCGCCCCGGAAATCCCGCGCCAGTGCAGACTGCCACCACCAGAGCGGCCACATTGCCAGCTATGCTCCGCCCTCTACACCGCTGCCTTGTTTCCGTTCCCCTTCGGGTGGGTCCCTCTGCTGCTTCTCCGCAGTCAGCCAGGTTTTGCCCCCTCCTCAACCTCCTGCCCCTCCACTCTTGGCGGGTGGCTTTTCTCTCCTCCTCCACTGAGAAAGCAGACGCCCCCGCGCATGAACCCCATCTTAGCACTTCTTTCTCTCTCCTCTGTCTTCTCCTCCTTCACCCCCATAAACCATTCACTTCCTTCCTTCTCTTCTCAGAGGAAGGGGGAGTCCCCAGGTCCCTCAGCTGGCACTTGGACCCTGCCTCCTGTCCATCTGTGCTCTCCATCATCTCTCTCCGCTGTCTCCTGTGTCGCTTGCCCTCTGCCAAGAAACACGCTCCAGTCTTTCCCATCCCCATCCAACTCTCTTCAGAAGAAAAATAAAACATCCATTGGTCTTACACACTTACAAATTCCCTCCCTTTTCCCCTCTCATTCAGGCTTCACACAGTCGTTCCTTCTCTCTCTAGCCCATGGCACCTGTCTTCTGTCCCTGCCATTCTGCTGACATGGGGCTTTCTAACTTCCCAGTCCATCCACTCTTCCTCTGTCGTTGTCATGCTGAAAGAATTTCTTTCTTCCAGTGTAGCATTGTCCAATAGAAATATTGATATAATGGGAGCCACATGTGTGGTTTTTCTAGTAGCCACATTAAAAGTTAAGAGACATGAAGTTAATTTTTCGTGTGAAATTTATTTTAATTATATATTCTTATTTAACCTAATATATTTAAAATATCATTTCAACATGTAATTAATATAATTATTGAGTTATTTTACATTCTCAAAAAAATTATTTTTACTAGGTCTTCAAAATCTGGTGTGTATTTTACAGTTAGAGCGCTAGCCACAGTTCAAGTGCTTAATGGCCACATGTGACAGTGGCTACCATATTGGACAACGCAGTTATAGACATTCTGTTACTCACCTTTTTGAAACAACCTCTCCTGGCCCTCCTCCTACCTCTCTCCTCAGTGTACTCTCCTCTGCTTGCTCCTCCAGCCCCTCCCATGCCATTGGTCCTCAGGATCTCACCTGTGGCCTCTCCCAGGTTGAGCTCATACATCCCACCCATTGGCTGGTGATTCCCAGGGTCACATCTCTGACTCCTGCCTCTCAGCTAAACTTCTGACTGGTACAGCCGTATCACAGATGTCCAAAGCTTGACATGCCAAAACCGAACTCATTATCTTCCCTCTTAAACCTCCTCCTTCTGCCTTGGTTGATGGCATCCCATCCACCCAGACGTCTGAGCCAGAAAACTGGTATTGCACTGGTTTGCTTTTCCTACTTCATCCCTAAAGACAATCAATTACAAAATGCTGTGAAGTCTATTTCAGCAATATTTCTTTAAATGTTCTCATTTCCTTCTCCACAACCACTGCACTAGCTCTTCATTCCTCCCTTGGATGACTGCACTGACATCCTCTTGCCCACCTTTACTCTTAGTTCCTGCCACTCCATCCTTTATGCCCTCAGTCTTTCACCCAGATAATTTTATATTCACCTAAAATGTCCAAGTCTAGGACTATATCCCCATTTTAAAAACAAAAAGGCCGTGTTAGAGGCTTCAGTCGAGCATTTTCAAGATGGCGGGTGTCTTTCAGGGCATCCCGTGGTTCTCCTGCCTTGATGCCTTTCCCTCAGCTCTGCTTCACCACTGAGCATCTCTGTACATGGTTTTGGAAGGACTGGGAATACACTTAACCGAATCCAGCATCCTTCATCTTGATAACAGAGAGGCCCATGGCTTTGGGACGTTCCCTAAACCTGGATTTTATACTAGTGCAGTGATTGTTAATCTCTCAAGTCACAGACGTCTTTGAAAATCTAGTTGAAATGTGCCTCCTTTCCCCAGGAAAATGTACATGTGCAAACACAACTTTGTATGAGTATTGGGGTTCACCGAAGTCCATCCATGGGGTGATAGATCTTGCTGGAGGACAGTTCTAACACAGGCTCAGATCACGTACTGGTTTCCACCGAAGACCAGGATCGAGGGTAGCTGGTTTCCCAAGACGTTTTGAAAACTCTTGGAACATTTTATGGCACACTTTGGAATCTGAAGAAAGCTATGTTTCTTCCAAGGACACTTTGAACGTCTGACTAACACCACTAAAAACTATTTCAAACTTGTGTTTCTTAGCCAAGTGGAACTGAGTTCACCCACACCCCTCTTTATAGAAACTGCTTGGAATGACTTTCTCACTGGCTCTCCAAGCCTCACCGGCCCCCCCACCCCAGTTGGCTCTCACGTTGCATTTACCTTGTGTCGCAATTGACTCTCATAACTTCCTTCGTCGTTTCAGAAGCTTCCCTGAGAGCCTTGGCCCTGACCCTTCCTACACATCTTGAATCATTGTGTGTTCTGCTCCACCCCTTACTCTGCCAGCCCAGCACCTTAGGGGGAGGGGACAAGGATGGGCAGATACCCAGGCATTGGACACCCTTGGGGGCCTTGGCAGGGAGAGAGCCTGTGTCAGGATAACACTCCCCACATCTTCAGTTGAGTCTAAGTTTTTCTTCAGCAGCCCAGCTGCTGGCAGTGGGGTTTCAGCAGGGAAGGACCTTCTCCTGGTCCTGCCCTGCCCACAGAATGTGCTACCTGCTTCCACAGGGGAAGTAGGGGGACAAGGTTGTGACTCCTCCCACGGGCACTGGAACAGGTTTGCCTTGTTTCTCAACACAAGCCACATGCTTGAGTTCACAGGCCTCTCCTTGGGCTTTCTGCCTTTATTCTCTCTTCCCTGGCAGGCTTCTGCTGTGCCAGAGCCCAAGCCTGTCCACTGCCCGCCCTCCTGATTATCTAGTTTGCTTGCTCTCTTGCCAGGATCCTCCTTAAATTTCTTGCCCAATGGAAGCTCTCCTTCTCCTTTGTGTCCCTGAATCACTTCAAAGCCCTGCTTGCCCCACCAGGCCCCTTTGTGTCTCTGCTTCTCCCACCTCTCCCACCCTCCTGCCCTCCCAGCTCTTAACCTTGCAGGGTCTCCCTGCCAGCTCCAACCACACTCACTGTCTTCCTCACTCTCCCGCCCTGTGCCCACTGGGAACAACTAACCATAGAGAGTTTACTGGGCTGAAAAGTGAGTGACTGTCCTCACGGCCTCCACTTGTTCCCACCTCAGCAAAACTTTTCAGAGTCACATTTTCAGTGGAATCTGAATCTGGAAGGATTTAGATCCTACTGAAAAATGTTAAACCTCCAGTGTTTGGCTGCGTTTGAAATTTTTGGCAGTTCCTCCCACACCTGATGTTATGAACGCTGTTTATAGATGCCTGGAAAGAAGCTTTTAATACTTGTATTGTGTTTTAACTTGCTTTCCTTTGGAGGCAGGGAATTGTCAAGTAAGTATGCACACCACTCTGGAGAAAAGCACAGGCGTTGGGTGAACATCCGGTACTAAGGGTTCATGTAGGATCCACAACTGCAAAGGGTCAATACTTAAAATCCGCTCACTTTGCCACAATGCAGGTTTCTTCCCCTTGCTCCCCTCATCTTCAGTTTTGAAGCAGTACAGCTGTAAACGTATGCTTGTGAAATAAAAAACATTCCGAGATTGCTTTACTTTTCAGTTATTTATTTTTTTTACTGAAAATCAAGGTGAAAACATCAGATTGCCTGCGTGTATATACAGTGTCATGTATATATAAATACATGGTGTTCGTGCTTGTATGCGTACTCTACATACACTGTATAATATATTCAATATTATACAACCTGTGTGTCCCCTGAAGACGAGCCCGGTGTTTAATCTCAAATTATGCCTCATGAACCATGCTGTAGTTCTAGTGTCCTCTTGCTCTTATCGCAGACCCTGGCTTGCTTTTGTCATACACTTAAGCATTCTTAGGTGAGAGAAGAAACCCACGGATTTCATTTGAAAGTCCCACTAAAACAGAAGAAAGAGCAGATGTCCTGGGAAGCAGTAATTAATGCGAAGGAAGTGTCTAATTGTGCGAACTGGCATGCCCCCAGCCTCCCAATTTTGCTCAATTTGGTAGCAATGATGTCAGCCGGGGGTGTCATTTTGCAGAGATGTGCTCTCTACCCATTCTTCGGTGGTGATTATAATACCATTTGGTCCAATTATCACTTATGATTATATAACATGTTTTGATTGAAGAGTTTCTGAGAAAATAAAGGTACCTTGTTTTCCCCTGCAAAGAAAAAAAAAAAACCTGCAAACTGTTCCAGCAGGCAAACTGACCTACCAAGAAACACTGGGAATTATTAGGCTAAATTATGAGTTGAAGTTGATTTGGAAACAAAGCGCTCATTGTGTATAACTCCCAACAACATCCAGTAGGATGTCATTGTTTTTCCAATGAGTTTCTCCCCAGCACACTCTAAAATAAGCAGAGTCCCCAGGCGCATTCGTAAAGTCACAGAGAGTGTGCGGGAAGCATTGACAAGGCTTCCTTTTTTCTCCCTATTCTGTAGGCGCTTTAGTGCAGAGTTTGCCCAGAGACGCCAGGGTATGAGCTTTCTGAATTTGTAGACTGGTGCACTCTTTCCTTTCTGTTTTAGTTCTTTGCTGGCATGCTGGGGAAGCATGGTTTGTGCCACACAGGAATGTCTGTTCACTTGGAAAATGCTTGTGCATGACTGAGGTGGTTGCTAATGCTACTCTAAACTGTACTAAGTTTCTCACTTGGCTTTGTTTGCTGCTTACAAGGGGATCAAGGTAATCCTTTCTCTTTGCATATCTCAAGAGCAATAACTAACGAATTTGGAACATGCGGTGGGAGCTGGAGCAGGTCTCCCCCATCCCTGGTTTCATAAACATTGAGAAGTCTGATTGTAGGGAACCCCACATCACGAGAATCGGCCTACTCGTATGGGAGTCCATTAGAGCTTATGTATTACAAAATCTCAGCTAAATTTGCAGGCCCAAATCCCCAAAACTGAGAAGGAAAAAGCAACCTTTGGGATGACAGGAGCAGCTTAACATAGATGGTTGCCCCGAGGTACAGGGCAGAGTGGGAGGCAGGAGTTCTTTGTCTGCTCTCCCTCTGCTTCCTTCTTGCCCTTTTGTGTAGCAAGGCCAACCTGGGCACCTGGCACGTGGCCCTGAGGGCCTCTTCCAAAGCCAGGCTTGTAAGTCTGGCTTCACACCACCCTGTGATCTTGGACAACCTAATTCTGAATAACATTGGCGCATCCCTGTCTGAAAAATGGCCAGTGAGTTCAGGAAGTGTGGCCTCTTCCTTCTTGAGCTTAGGCTCCTCCTTGTTTTAAAACAAGCCCTCTGGCTCCTGTGCT
Source organism: Indri indri (assembly GCA_004363605.1). Classification (NCBI taxonomy): domain Eukaryota; kingdom Metazoa; phylum Chordata; class Mammalia; order Primates; family Indriidae; genus Indri; species Indri indri. The sequence goes on from RJWJ010005963.1 coordinate 53,710, forward strand.
TCCTGTTCCCAGGATAAGCTAAGTACAGGGAGCAGGGGCTGACCCTGACTACGGCACCTTAGGTGTGGGGAAGCCAGCTTAGTGTCCGTGAATCCTGGCCCATCTCGTGGGGCCGTTAGTGTCAGCAGCTACTTTTGCAGGGGGTGGGGAGTGGGGAGTGGGGAGGAGGGCAGGACAGAGCAAACCCAGGCGGAGGGGCCTGTGGGGCAAGCAGCCTCTGCCACAGCCATTGTTCACCACTCTGCTTCCCTGGCCGCTCTCTGTTCCAGGCCGCCTGTGAGCCGAGCAGCTCCCCAGCCTGAGAAACTCCAGAAGAACAACATCACCAAAAAAAAGAAACTGGTCGAGGTGAGAAGGTTAAACTGTTTTGCTTTTAATCTGCTACTGACGTTGTAAGAACTGCCTGGTGGACGTCACCATCTGCATGTCCCACAGATACCATCGTGTGAACCCGCGTGGATCTGTTGGTGCTCTTGTCCCCTCTCCCTTCTGCATAGCATCGTGTCCTCCTCCAAGATGGCACCTCTCACCTGCCCAGCAGGGCCTTGTGTGTCTGACACATTCTTCTCTTTTTCTGCAGACTTCTGGAGCTAGTCTGCCTGTATGTGGCAGACTATGGGTGCCTCCCAGCACCTGAGTTTACATCTCCCTCAGTTAAACATCTGACCTACCAGATTCTAAATTCTACCTCCTAATTCTGAATTCCGCATCTGATCAACCCAGCTTGGGTCAGTTGCTCACCAGGACGGGGGCCAGAGTCACATGTTATGCACACGGTTTTGGGGAAACATACCTTGGGGGCAGACCGAGGGGGTAGGTAGACACCCCTTAATTGAAAGGAGGAAAAGGGATATCGAAGCGAGAGATTTAAAAAAAGAAACCAGCAAAATCATAAAGATAAGAATGCTCATGACACATGGGCTAAGCGTGGCCAAGGGGTACAGGAGATACAGTCAGCTGTGTGGGTGAGGACTCAACGTGCCAACTTAAAGAATTTGGGCTTTATTGGGCTTTATCCCATAGGCAGTGAAAGACAGTGAATGCTTTTGAGTAGAGAGGTGCCATGGCATTTTAGGAACATTAATCTCATGTTTGCGATCAGTGATTTTAGAGAGAGAGAGAAGGCCAGAATCAGGAGGGACCCACATCTTCCCAGCCTTGTCTCCTGCCCACAGGCACAGGGCCAGGCAGAGGCGCTGCCCGAATCATCTGTGTTGAATTCAGTTAAGAACTGATCTGAATCAGCCACTGCTCTTTGTCTTGGAAAACAAGACAGGAAGAAGAGAAAGAGTGTAAAACCCAAATTGTATCTAGTTGGGGAAAAAAATGCAAATGTTAGAAACTTTGTAGAGCAAGCCCTAAGCAGCGGAACGAGCATGGCATTTGCTCCTCTCTGCCAGCCCCAGCCACATTTCTAGGAGCTTATCAGAGCAAAACTGCAGCCACCATTCATTCAGCTCACCTAAAGGGTGCCTGCCAGGGCGCAGACAGGAAACTTCCAGGTAGCCTCTATCGGGCATCATATCTGTGGGCTTTGGCGCACCCAAGGAGCCGAGAGGTACATCTGGTTTCTTTAGAAAAGTCACTGTAATTCTGAGTGTTAGCCTGCCACCCCCAGCATTTCAGGGGACTAAAGAAAGGGCCGCATCTCATCCTCAGCTAGTCAAGAAGCAAAATGTTCTTAGTGCGTGGTGGTTTGCCTCGTGGCCATACAGTTCCTGTGGCCGTTCAAGCACTGTCCCTGTGCGCTGACCTCCTGTAAGGGTCGCTCGACCGTGTGTGTGCATGCAGGAGCTGGCTCTAGACCACGTGTTCGGCTACAGAGGGTTCGACTGCCGCAATAACCTGCACTACCTTAACGACGGGGCGGACATCATCTTCCACACGGCGGCGGCCGGCGTCGTCCAGAACCTTTCCACAGGTAACGGGGAAAGAAACCACCTTCGGGACCCAGGTTTTTTCTTTTAGCCCTTTTATCTACTTTCCTACTCTTTAGGTACCCAAAAGCTTAAGCGTTTTCCTTTGCTGTAAATCCGTTCCGCTCAATTCCAGCCCGGTAGCACTTGGTCCTGGGAGTACCCAGAGCCCTCTTTCTCCCTGGCCTGGGCCCAGCCTTACCTTGTGGAAGGTCCTGGAAGGAGGTGTGGTGTTGACTCAGCTCTTCTGAGGCCACCATGGAGAGAAGCCAGAGAGAGGGTGTGAGGGGTGGAGAAATTCTTCAGAGGAGACTGTAACCAAGAACAAAGCATAGGAAACTTTTCTCATTAGTTGTTAACAATGACCCATGTTTTAGTTTGTTTTCACTGTTTAGCCACATTTACAATGAGAATGAAAACAATTAAATAAAAGTACCCAAACCACATGATGACATAAGGTAAAAAATAAACATTTCAAACAAAAAGAAGCATTCATATAGTAGTACCATTCATCGGGTGTCGGGCAGATGGTGGGGGAGGAGGGGATGGGTGTATTCACACCTAATGGGTGCGGTGCGCACCGTCTGGGGGATGGACACGCTTGAAGCTCTGACTCAGGTGGGACAAAGGCAAAATATGTAACCTAAACATTTGTACCCCCCGTAATATGCTGAAATAAAAAGCACTCAGAAGTTAACAGACACCCCTATCTTTATCACTAGAGGTAAACACGTTAGCATTTTGCCCTATTTGCTTTGTATCTTAAATAACCTTTTTCAAATTTTTATGTTCCTTCCCAATTCTGTAGGAAGGAACATAAAATTGCCTAGTCATACATAAATTTAGACAGTGAAATCTCTGGGCACATAATGATTTGTGTCTTTTAGGGGAGGAGGGCCTTGAAATTGTCTATACATTTGCTTGGTTTTCTTGTCACGCATTATCATTTTGGTAGCAATGTGCTCTTTTTTGTGTCTATCAGTGCCATCATCCACCTCTCGGTTCTTGGGCATTAGGGTGGGTTTAAAGCGGCCACGTAGGAAGTCAGCAAACCCATTTGCTGCAAGAGGGGATGAAGTGCTTCCTCCCCTCTCCTCCGCTTCTGTGACACATGGCGAGGTAGGGCTCTTGAGGGTAAGCCATTGCCCATGCTGTCTGCGCACCTGGTGGATTGGCAGGGGAACCCCTGGGTGCTGCGCGTTTCACATGAGTAAGCGGAGCCATTTTGCTGCGTGAAGCATCGTGTCTGAGCCCCGACCCCGCCTGCCCAGAGGCAGACGTGAAGCAGTCACCAGGCCTGCGCTGTGGGGAGGAGGAAGTCTTGACCTTCACCATTTCAGCCTCTGAAATCCTCTGCTCTCGGGCTGTGCTCTGGACCCTCACGGGGCAGCGGGAAGGATTGACGTGGACCTTGAATGTATTAGATAACAGACACCAGCTTTTCTTCTCCCGGACCTAAAAGAGAACACGTACATTTTAAAAAAAATGGTCTTCCATCTCCTCCAAGATGATTCTGAACGTGAGAATTTGGGGGCTTTAAGCTCTCACTTTTGCAGGGAGTTTCCAAAGACTCTGCAGGATGCTTTGGGGTTGCCCTGAAAAGTCTTTAGCTTCCACTGTTCACCCACCCATGATCTCTCTCTCCCCTAGGGAGCCAGAGCTTCTACCTGGAGCACACAGATGACATCCTCTGCCTCACAGTGAACCAGCACCCCAAGTACAGAAATGTGGTGGCCACCAGCCAGATAGGTAGGAGGGCTTTGCAGCAGCTGAGGCTGTCCCGGCTGAGCAGGGACATTGGCTTAGCAGCAGTGACTGGGAGAGGGAGTGGGCGGTCACTGATGTCCACCCTGTGGTGGTGATTTGTCGAGCCCTGACTGTATCTGTGGTGCCTGAGTTGATACATCCAGTGATTGATGATTCTGAGGGACCACGAAGTCAGACCAGAACCCAATGGTCCAAATAAGTGGACGCCCCATCCCTGTGGACTCGCGAGAATAACTTCTCAGACCCCAGGTGTCAAGCGCAGAACCCTATGTCTTAAAGCCTGGCGAGGGTGCTTGGCAGGGGCAGATTGCAGTCAGTGTGCCTGGCCCTTCTGTGCCCTGGAAACTGCCGATGACAGATGTGAGCTGGTTCACATATATGAAGAGTTTGTTCATTTGTCTGTTTTTACTTTGTCATTTCAAGGACAGTTTTTACCAAAGTACCTTACTGCTTGTTTTCATTCAACCCATGCCCATTTTCAAATTTCATTTGGAGCTTTCTGATGTTGGTGTTAAGTGCTTCACTGTTAGCAACGTGACTTATCTTAGCTATTGTTTTCCCTTGACGCTTCCTCATTGCCATTGCACACCCAATGCAGGTGATATTACGGAAACCCCAGGTAAGGCTGTGCCATCCGTGAGTAGCTCGAATCTGTACGGCAAAACCATGTCCACATGTCATGCTTACTGATTGTATCTGGCTGAAGTGCAGATACAAATCACTGACCGCACCAGTTTCCTTTGTATAAAATCTTCCACAAGTGTGTGTGTGTGTTGGACACAAACATCTGTAGGGCTCTGTCTTTAAAAGCAAGTTTCCTGTAGCCTTTCTCCTCTGGTCAGGTCAGACTATAGGTCTCCAATGCCCAGTAACTGTAACATCCCTGAACACTTGTTTTAAAAAGGCTTTTACATGTTGGCTCCACTGTTCTTCAGCCTTGGTTCTCTGTCACGCCTCCCTGCTCAGGAACAACACCTTCCATCCACATATGGGACGCCATGGCCAAACACACCCTCTCCATGCTGCGGTGCTTCCACTCCAAGGGCGTGAATTACGTCAACTTCAGTGCAACCGGAAAGCTCCTGGTGTCAGTGGGAGTGGACCCTGAGCACACCATCACTGTCTGGCGATGGCAGGAAGGTAAACCAAGCCGGGCTTTCCGTCCCTCTAGGGGGCTTACCTGTGATGTGGCCTGGGCTTGAACCCAGATTGGCCTCGCTCCAAAGCCCGCCAGAGGCACTGCTGCCAGGTAAGCAGAACCAGGGCGCTGGGGTCCTGGAGCCTCTTACCAGATGCTGCCATGTCCCACGGTCCCCTCAGCCAGGAGAAGGCTAGCTGGAGAATGCTGGGCCTTCAGGGAAGGGCCTTCGGGCACTTTGGGGAAGTGTCCCGATGGTGGCAGAAGGCAGCATCCCCGCCTCCTGTTTCTGTCTTAACCCCCTTCCTACCCAGCCTTCCTTGTCTTCAGTGTTTGTTCTGGTGGGCCCTGGATCCTGCCTTAGCACCTTGGGCGCTTTATTAAGGAATCGGGGAGATGTTACTACCATAACCTCAGAAGCAATTAAAAAAGTTTTTTTTTTTTTTTTTTTTTTTTTAACAATTTTAACACTTTCGAAATAGGGATTCCCCCTTACAATCAAGGTTTACATTTCCTCTAGCGAGATTTCTTTCTCGTCCTCCCCGACACGTGCGTGTGTGTGCACGCACATACATAGACAGGCAAGGTGCTACTATAATAAATGTGGTCATCGTAGAATTAAAGATGTGCAGTCTTCTGAGTATATTCTCAGGTTGAGTACTGCTCTGACAAAAGCAGATCCAATTAGTTAGGACATTAATGAGGCCTGTCTGCAGCTGGGCAGCAAGTATCTGGGACACACTGAGCCAGGCAAGCACGGAGGTGGCACTTCTCCAATCCAGGGCTCTAGAGTCCCATTATCCACCACTCCCATGGAGGGGGTGTGAGTGGAGGCTGTAAAGAGATGAGCACAGTGGGAGGAGAGTTCCAATCCCCCATGCAAGCCCCCACGTGAGGAAAAGAGGCTGACGGCTCGCAGACATTTGAGACTCGCTCATCACATTCCATCCGGAGCTGGCTGGATCCATAGTATTTCTAGGAAATCACGTTTTCTCATTCTCTTGTTCACCAGTGTATTGTGTCCAGACGGCCCCATAATCGATATCTTGGGGACCATTCCTCATGAGGTCAAGGGGCCAGCTGACCGACCAGACTTGGCCCAGATGAGACATGGAGCGTCTTAAATGATAGATGCAGAGCGTCCTAGAGTCGGAAGACCAGAGAAGTCTTCCTGCCTAGTCAGGATCCTTCCCGGGGAGAAACTCCTCCAAGCGCATTTCTGGCAGGCTGAGTTCCATCCTCTGCTTGAGTACTTGCCGGGTTGCAGCTATCATCACTTCAGATGCAGCCCACACGCTGTTGGAAAGCTCTTATTATAAAGCCCTTATGTGGGACATGACTCGCTTCGTGATTCTCTTCTGCGCTAACTCTAGATCCCTGCAAGAACGCTATCACCCTGGCCCCGTGCGCAGTCTCGTCTTTTTAAGTTCAGGCTCACTTTCTCCACATCCTCTACCTGTCCTCCAGGTGACACCTTCTCTGGTTGCCCCAGCACAGACTCCTGCTCCCCCGGGGCCCCTTCTGACTTTCCCAGGGGGGACTGGAGGAGACAGGGCTTTTAAGCAAGCTCCCAGGGAGGAGAAAACCCTGCTCTTTGGTAAAGTTCTCTCGTGGTCTTTGCGGGCCCCAGTCTGTGCAGAGCGTTCTGAGCTGGTGCTGATACCTAAGAGCCTATCACCAGCTATCGCCTGCTCCGAGCTGACTGTGGACGTGTCATCTCTTCTCTCTTACTTCTTCAGTGCGGTTTTTCCTCCATTCAAGGCCTGCTTACAGATAAATAGCATGTGTTTGGAGAGGTTTATACACGTCTATTCATTACTTGTTTGTTAGAGGATCATTTTGGGGAATGTATGCGCGCGCGCGCGCGCGTGTGTGTGTGTGTGTGTGTGTGTGTGTGTGTGTGTAGGTAGGAATAAGCAAAATAGAACTAAAAATGAACTTGTTACATAAAATGCATGTTGCCAGTTCCTACATAATGTCTGGTGTAATTTGCTTTGAACAGACTAGAAGCCCAGTGCAAAGAGGGAGATTGGTGTCTCCATGATTAGAAGTGTCCATGACATTAAAACAAGGAAAAAAGCTACAGTGGCTTAGACAAAATGTGCATCGTTAGTTTGCATTTCTCCCATGGCTAGTGAGACTGAGCCTCTTTCCATCCCTTCATCGGCCACTTGTATTGCTGCTTCTGTAATTCACCTGTTCAAATACTTTTTCTGCTGGGGGTGGGAGAGTTGTTTGTCTTTTACTTATGATTTGTAGTTCTTTACAGTTATCATTGTTGATCCTTTGACTCTCATAAGGATTGCAAATGCTTTCTCCCAGTCTGTTGTTTGTCTTACCTTGTTTATGGTATCCTTGGAGACCATGGGTTTTAAAACCTCTGCGCCTCAGGTAGTGAGATATCTGTTACAGTAAGTCATGGAGTCCATCTGCAGAGAAGTACAGCTGGGAGAGGTAACCTTCGTGTCTCCCCGGGAAGGGATTTCTTGGGGAATGTCTGGGGGGTGGCTACAGGCCCAGCTACATTAAAAACCCATCACCACCACTGTACTAGAGAGCCGTATAAAAACAAATAAATGTGAAGCGATGTGAAAGAGGGAAAGAGAAAAAAGTGTATGCATATAATAAAGGGAGGGGAGACAATTAGGAAGAAATTGGAGTGAAAAAACATTAAGTTGGAAGAAAAGGTAACAGACTTTAAAAATTAAAAACTCAAGGGTTCAAAATAATGATGACATAAAAGAGTTGAGTTTAAAGTACAGGCTGAAAGAATCGAGGTGGAAGAGATTTTCGAAAAGCTCATGGAGTGATGATGATACTAGCTAACACAGAGTAGGCACTGTATCAAGCACTGTGCTGACGGCTTCACTTAAAGAAATTCTTTTAATCCTCACAGCACCTTATGAAATGGGAACCATTATTATCCCCAATTTACAAGTGAAGAAACTGAGGCATAGCGGGCTTAAATAACTTGTCCAAAGTTGTTCTACAGGTAAATGGTGGAGTTGGGATTTGATTAAGGAAAAGGTTAAATAAAACTCAAGAGACAGTCAAAAATATAAATAAGTGGAGTTGAGGAAAAAACTACTAATTAAATATAAAAGATAAAAGTTTTAAACCTGAAAACCACAAAATAAAAAGGAACATGGGGAACAACTTTTTGAAGAAAATAAAAACAAAGAATCTTGGAAAGAAAGAAAAATGGAAAGCTGTCTAAAGGAATGAGTCCCAGTGACAGGCTGGGAGAGGGTGTGGTGTCCTTTGAAGCGACTCCTGTGTCGATGCTGGAGACTAGAGCGGGGAACGGGGGTGCCCTTAAGCCATTTCGCCTTTTTCTCATATCTGGAAACTTCCATCTCATGGGCCGGCCTTTTCTGCTACATTCGTGGATGCCTGGGTGGGGGGTTCTGTTAGGGGCACCTGCTGCTCTGGAAACTTCCCAGACACACTCTCTCCCCTACCTTTCAGGGGGTGTGGGAGGGGGAGAGGGTGCTGTTTAAGAAGAAACGTTGAAGCATGCCCCGAGCCAGCTGGGATGGAGAGCCATCCTAGGCTGTGGCTCCCCTGGCCTGGCCTGTGAAGGGAAAGGCACCAGCCTCATCTGACTCTGTCACCCACACAGGTGCCAAGGTTGCCAGCCGAGGGGGTCACCTGGAGCGCATATTTGTGGTGGAATTTCGCCCTGACTCAGACACACAGTTTGTATCCGTTGGGGTGAAACACATGAAGTTCTGGACCCTGGCAGGCAGCGCCTTGCTTTACAAGAAAGGGGTCATCGGGTCCATGGGGGCGGCCAAGATGCAGACGATGCTCTCCGTGGCCTTCGGTGCTGTGAGTTCCAGCAGATGCTTCGCGAAGGGGACCCTGAAGGCATGGGCCTGGGGGCAAGCGGCTAGTTTGGCCAAGAAGCTAAAAACAAGAAAGACATTTCCATGTAATCTCCTCCACTGGCTTGTTTGTAACCGCTGTTCCCTTTCCTTGGTACAGATGAGCGAGTTGGCTATATTGATTTCCCTTTTTTTTTTTTTTCCCCCCTTAAAATGTTAACCAGAAAAGGTAGGGCACCCACCCCGGGCTGCAGGGTAACTATTCCAGAGGCAGATCCTAACTTGCAAGGCAATCAGACCTGGGGGAGGTAGCCCCAGAGGATGCTGGGAACAATTTCCATGCTAGATAGAGGTCCTGTTTCTTCCCAGCCCTCTTGTGCCACCGATCTCCCCAACTGCCACCCTCTAGTGGACTGTGGGGTGCCCTCAGCCAATGCAAGCTCCCCTAGGGCCATTTTGGAACGCAATCCTCTCTTGGTCCTCCAGGCATGGATTTATCCACTTCATAGTTAAGCCCCAGGCAAGTTTCCTCCAGGGCTAGAATCCCCCCTTGCCCTGCTGTCCCCTGGGGGTGCACAGAAGGGAAGCTCTTGTTAATACAGAGCTATGCTCAGTGGGGAAGGAAAATGCCCAAACCGACTAAATACAGTGAGTTTCAAAGCCAGGCGGTTGCCTTCTATGCTCTTTGTGGTTTTTCTGCAAATTCTGCCGCTTTCCTTAGCACAGAAGATCAAACTGACTACACATCTGCTTCTGTAGCTCTGGTTCCTCGATAAAAGAGTGGGTGGCTGGGAAGGGACCCCCTTGGGGGAGTGTTCCTGGTATGGAAGGTGTCCCTTTGTTTCCAGAACAATCTCACTTTCACGGGTGCCATCAACGGAGACGTCTACGTCTGGAAGGACCACTTCCTCATCCGGCTGGTGGCCAAGGCGCACACAGGCCCTGTGTTCACAATGTACACGACCCTTCGCGATGGACTCATAGTGACCGGCGGGAAAGAGCGGCCGTAAGCGGAAGCTCCTCTGGGGACACTTTATCTTTTGTTATCTTCCTGGGAGAAACCGAAAAAGCATCCAACTTGGAGAAAACGCAGATTGTCATTCTTCTACCTTTTTTGCATTAGGGGGATCAGTCTGCCCTCTCTCCAAGAGTGCCCTAGGTGAAAAACTTCACAAGTAAGAGAGAAGTAAAGAGGTGGTTTCATGGTAGTTTAAAAACCTGAGAGGTATTCTCAAACAAACCGCAGTGACTGCTCATAAAATATTACTCTCCATTGCTCTTTGGGGGAACGGAGGAAGGAGAAATGAGAAGAGGGGGCAGGAACTGCGTGAAAACAAAGCCTGAAGACAGGACAAACGTTTCTCTTAGCGTTCTAATCTAACAAAAACAGAGTCTGATCTTTCAGGTTACATCTTTCCTCCCCAGATAGTAGCATTTGAAGGTGTTTTAGGAAATCTGCAAGTTCAGGAGGTATGATCACTGCTCATCAGCAGGGCCTAAGAAGGAGGCCTAGACCCTGGAGGCCTGTCTTCCTGGGCCCTTGGTGGCCAGGACCTTCCCGACTGGGGGAGAGGGGTGGGGCTCATGGGGAGGTCTCAGGATGAGGCTGACAGCTGAGCGCCTCTCCATCTTTTTCAGGACCAAAGAAGGAGGCGCTGTAAAACTGTGGGACCAGGAGATGAAGCGCTGCCGGGCCTTCCAGCTGGAGACGGGGCAGCTGGTGGAGTGTGTGCGCTCTGTGTGCCGCGGCAAAGTGAGCGCGGGGGGGCCTCGCCATGTCTCCCTGGGCCAGGGAAGGGGGGAGTGTCAGTGCCTACCCAGCCAGCATCTCATCCTGTGCTGGTTTGTTTAATCCTTGAAACAAGCCTTCAGGGTGTGAATTATACTGTAGTGGGGAGGTAGCTGAGGAGAGTCAGACTGACCGGGATACAGCATGTGACTCTCCCAGGAAGAACCACCTGTGACCTGGTGTGTTCCTTAACATTTCTGTGTCCAGCACATGGGTTTGTTGTGATGCCATGCTTTGCACATGGCAGTGCCTTTCATTTTGTCTGGCATGTAGTCATATTCAGGAAACGTTAGCTACTACTATTATAGACAATATTCTTGTGAGTCAGAGATATTAAACAGTTTGCCTGTGCCCAAGGTTATGAGGCCAGTAAGTGGGGCAGTAAGGGCCACCAAACTGTCTGACTCAAAGCCATTGGTTTTCAACTCATACCTTGCTCAACTATCAAAAACAACTGTGGAGTTGTTTTGAAATATCGATGTCATCGCATCACATATATGCAACACATTTCATTAAACATAGCTCACTGCAACCTCAAACTCCTGGGCTCAAGTGATCCTCCCACCTCAGCCTCCCAAGTAGCTGGGACTGCAGGCATGCGCCACCATGCCTGGCTAATTTTTGGGGGGTTAGAGATGGGGTCTTGCGATGTTGCCCAGGCTGATCTCAAACTCCTGGGCTCAAGTGATCCTCTCACCTTGACCTCCCAAAGTGCTAGGATTACAGGCATGAGCCACCATGCCTAGACTCTAATATTACTTTAATTATAACAGGGAAAAATTTTAGTGGGAACCAAAGATGGAGAAATAATTGAAGTTGGCGAAAAAAACGCTGCTTCCAACATCCTGATTGATGGACACATGGAAGGAGAGATCTGGGGCCTGGCCACACACCCCTCCAAGGACATCTTCATCTCTGCCAGCAACGACGGCACAGCCCGGATCTGGGACCTGGCTGACAAGGTGAGCTGGGCTCAGATGTCTGTAAGTGGCTGCGTGGCAGTGGGAGCTGAGGGACAAGAGAGGTCCA